>MJUT01038061.1:134537-160049 GCA_002080005.1 Gigantidas platifrons
GTTCTATATTTTAATATTAAGCTACAACTTAAAGACAGAGATAAGAACATAGTCGTACATCCCCACCCCTTCCCTTAAAAGCAACACCACCAACAACAAACAAATCATAGCAACAACAAAAAACGAAACGATATAAATAAATAAACAAAAATAAACAAAAAATAGCAACAAAGAAACAAAAACAACAACAACAACAACAAAAACAGCAAAAAACAACAACAACAAGCAAAAACAAAGCAACAATCAAGCAATTCTTTAGGATGGAATGATGATATATACATGCCATTTAATCAGAGCATTAAACACATACACGCAGGACCCATCGATAAGGCAAAAACTATTAAAGGGCTGAACCACGGAAAATATTGTAAACTACATAACTTATTAATTAATTAGACAGTTATAAGTACTTTGCCAATGGCCAGTATAATCTTCAGTAGTAATGAGTGATGTTGGATTTATAACTACCTATGCAATCAGCACCTATCGCCACTAACGTTGTGAGTACGAACCTCACTCAGGCGAGGTGTACTCGATACAACATTATGTGATAAAGTTTGTCAGTGTGTTCGGTAGGTTGGTGGTTTTCTCCGAGTACTCCGGTTTACTGAACTAATAAAATTGATCGCCACGAAATAGCTGAAATATTGTTGAAAGTGGCGCTAAAACAACATAGCCCTAAACTCTATTTCATTCTAATGTGTTTTTTTCTGTTTATATATTTACTTGTGCTTTTCCTTCTTATTGTACTTTTAGTTTTACAAATTATTTTTGTATAATGGCTATTGTTTTGATTTTCTGTCTGATGGAATGAAGATATAAACATATATGATATATATATATATATATATACAAACGTCTAAGTAAGTGACAACCATACAATATATCTGTCCCACTGGATCCCAAGGTTACTTGTGATACGAGGTTAATACTAAATATTAAATATACGTCTAAAAATTAAACAAAACAGTGTTAGAATTAGATTTTGAAGCTGTCAAATTTTTGTTTTTCCCTTGACGGGATTTGAACTCACACCATTGATACGCTGCAGCACCATTCGCTTAGCCTTATGTCCAGCGCCCTAGACCACTCGACTAATTCCACTCCTTTACAAAAAGAGCTTCATTAGTCGTAGTGTTACATTTTCTCGTCAGGATTTAATCTAGGGATAGACGTAAGACATGTGTATAAGCGTGTGTAGATGGTATATATATACTTAATATTATAATTTGACAGCAATCTAATTCAGCAATTTTTAATATATTGTATAGGATAATGAAGAATTCAAATCTCCTATCTGACACCATTGTAATTTAATCTTTTCTCAAAACCCTGACATGCTACTTTAAAATATTGATTGCTAAGAAATACGCAGTTTAAAATGACATAATCGGCTAAAAATAACGAAGTCGGGAACATTTGAATTTTTATCGGTTATGTGTAAATAAACGGTCGTTCTTCATTGGATAGAACGACTTACGTAAACAATAGGTATTTTTCAATACGCAGGATCATTATGGAAACGATCGGAAGTATTTTTTCAACAATTTTCTTACTTTGTCCAGACGATTTTTGCCCATGAAAAACTTCTATAAGTTGCCGTCCTATTTATTGCCTGCATTTCTTCGTAGATGTCAATAGAAGTCAGAATGTAATTAACTGAACATCTCATCTTTCCAATGATACCAAACATGACACTTAAACACATCGAAGCGCAAACCAAATAATTGAGGGCTAGTTTCCCGTGGTGTCCTTTATTTTTTACTTCCGGATGTTAAACGTTTCGATAATTATTTTCCTTGAAATGCTAGTACCTGTTCATAGCATAAGCCAATCCACAAAATAATACACTTACAAACCGAGAATATGTATGAATACAAACTAAGGTAGATTTTAGCGAACATATTTCACCTTTAAACACGATGAACATGATTTATTTTGTCATCATTTACAAACAAACAAAATAATACAATTCGCAGGATAAAATCATTATTATTTTGATTGTTTACTTTCGTTTCAGGTTTTGTCACTTGTAGGCTAATTGCTAGCATTTGAATTTCGATTCTAAATCTATAACATCCCATGACAGGTGGGATAAGGGTGTACATGTATTCAATCCTTGGACATGAGTAGCATGAACAATCTCACAACGTGTTCTGAAATCACACTTCACTCTTCAGACTTGGAAAATACTGACATCATGTATCACTTGAACATTAGTACATGCACAATATAGTTTAATTGTTTACACCTGAAGACAACCATCTAAACATTATGCTATTTTCTACGATTTGTTCATGTATCAGGCTTATCCAGTTCATGATTCATGACATATTAGGCAACAACCTTTTGATTCTCAAGGAGGGGATAGATTTAAAAAAAAAATATGTTGTTCGACAAGAAAAAAACATCCAATATGAATAAATAAAATATTTGGAATTGATCTGGAAACAAAAAGATATATTTTTGTCGATGATAAACAAACAAACCAACAAAATTTGGCTGTAGATAGATATCCATACCCTCCCAAAGATAATAAATTGGTTGTTCCCTTAAGCTTGAACAGCCCCTTTCATACTTGTTTATCCAGAAGGGTGGAAAATTATCTAAATATACTAAATAAATGACAAAAATGATAATTTCTATTCAAACAGTATCTTGCCATGACTGATTTTTTATATATATTTATGGAGAACAAAGATATTTCTATATTGATATATATTTGTTTGATCTAAATTGTACTAATCATGCAACTGTAAATAAAATTATATATTTTGGGTCTAGGACACCCCCCTCTCCCGACAAAAAACAAAAATATAAGTCAATATGCCCTGCTCCATATATTTTATTTGTTTTTTCTGTGTCTTTGTTTTACTGTTCAGATGTTTAAAAGTGTCTTTGTATTTTCTATCATAATTAAGACTTTTATTTATCTCTGTATTTTAATTCATTGTATCTCAATATTTTAATTCATTGTACCTCTTTATTTTAGCCTGAACCATATTTATATATTTTTATCTTTGCACACATTTCTGGCTTATTATACTGCTACTTATGGGTTAACAATATTTTTAATATGTAACATTTTTTCTTGTTCCCATATATTTTTCATCCTTTGAACTACAGATATTAATTGAATCAAATTTGAATCCTTAAAAGCTGTCCTTTCCATTCGCCGGGCCCACATTTCTATGTCTTCTTACTATTGTATTTACCAGTACTATTTTGTTTCTTTGATATGCTTTTGACTTTGTATTTGTTGTGTATATAGGTATACCTATTATATCTCTTTATTATTATTATGATCTGTTGACATTTATAGCATCCTCTTGGCATTGGGTATTACTGGTAACAGTCAGTTTTTAAAATATATTTTGACTAATTACATATATGTATATAATTCACTTCCAGAAGACATTATATGAACATATTATATAATGAAATCCTTGCTTCATTGTTATGCATTATGATTATATTAAGACTAGTGTAATGATATAAGTATATTTTAAATATACTCTTATGTTTGTATATCTTAGGTATATGAATATCAATTTTAACAGTTGTTCAATATCGTGTATGAAGGAGAAGACACAGTCAAGACACACAAATTATAGGAGGACCTTAAAAATGAACATTAAAACTTTTGTAATAATTATTGTGTTATGTAAATTGCATATGATGGCATTTAGTCTGAAGCATACATATAGAATATAAAATTATAGATATATGATATAATTGTATCATATTACTTGTGTAGATCATCAGTATTGAAAATTAGAGCAGGCATACAGATTAAGCCATGACAACAAATATAAAACAAGAAATACAGTATAGCACAACACGGAACATTAAGATTGAGAATGTATGTCAGAGAATAAGAATGAACTGATATTCTGTAGTCTGTCATGCTATTTGTCTTGGTAATATATAATTTAATTTTGCTCTTGAGATCTGTAGGTGAAGAAACTTGATATAGATCTAGAGAAGGCTCTCAAATATGCTTGAAAAGAATTGTGTGACTTTTGGGGCAGGGACATATGTGGGACATGACCTTAAGGTTATGCTGATTCATATATAAATATCTTAAGGCAACATTAATTGGTAAAAAAATGTAATGCTGTGACAAAAATATGCAAAAAACCCTTAGTTCAAAAATCAAGATCACATGCGAGTCATGATAGTCTCATGACGATGTACCCAATTACCAAATATCAGATTAAAGTAACAAACATATTACCTAGACAAAGCTTCTTTTGACATGTGAATTCAAAAATTCAAAATAGAATAGCACACCACGACTGAATACTGTGGAGGAACTATTTTAGGGGACTAAGATATACGTCTCTCCTTCATCTATAGAAACACACTGGTAACGGACAAGCTCAACAATGATAGTCTACAACTAAGCTAATTCATTTTTGTGTGTGTGATGGGATTTTACTGTATAATCAGTTATTTGATCTTGAGATCAAAGGTCATGATCATATATGATATGGTGGGAGGAGGGGGGTGGTTAGTGGATTTATCATCACTAATGTTATGAGGTGTACTTGATACAACACTATGTGATAAAGTTTGTCAGTGGCTTGCGACAGGTCGATGGTTTTCTCCGGATATTCCGGTTTCCTCAACCAATAAAACTGACCGCCATGATTTAACTGAAATAATGTGGAAAGTAGCGCTCAGCACCATACATACCAATATATATGATATGTCAAGGTCACATGAAGGTCTTGTTGATAAGCAACACATTTGTCATGGAAGTACACCTTTATGCAAAATTTCATAAGCAAAAGATGGCAGTATGGACACGGAAATGACACAAAAAATTCATTTATTTGACCTTGACATCCAAGGCATATGAAAGTCGTGATGATACATGACACACCATATGATGATAATACAGCTAAATACCAAATGTCATAAGTCTATGACAAAAGATCAAACACAGATTTGATTTGATTTTTGGTGTTTACTGCAACTTTCAGCAATATTTCAGCTATATCATCGCGACCAGGTTAAGTGGTGGAAGAAGCATGAGTACCAGGAGAGAACCACCGACCATTGATAAGCAACATGTAAATTTTGTCACTTGCGACTGCGAGTCGAGTGCACCCTTTTTCGTAATTTACAAAGCGGGCACGAATTTCGCCGTATTGGTGATAGGCTTGTATGAGTTGTAAGGTAATTCAACTTATTCATTGAGCCACCCGGGCCCTTAAGATAAAACAGGTACAGCCAGGATACAAAAATATTCTAAAATCTATTATTTCACATTGAAATCTAAGGTCAAGTTCAAATGAAGGTCATGATGATACATGACACACATCTTATGATAATACACATACATGCCAAATATCATCAGTCTATTTCAAAGAATAAAAGAGTTACAGCCAGGATACAAAAATTATCATAAAATCAATTATTACACCTTGAGATCTAAGGTTAAGTTCAAATGAAGGTCGTGATGATACATGACACGCAATTTTATGATAATACACATACATATCAAATATCATAAGTCTATATCAAAGGATAAAAGAGCTACAACCTGGACAAGGTTGTTTGAGCACACACACAGTGAGAAGAAGAAAGTCATATTAAGCCATATGTGTCCCTTCATTTCTTCGTTGAAAGGGAGAAATAATTGGCTCATGTTGGACATTTAAATCTGCACAAACATTTTGTCCTAATATATAAGTGTCTCTGAAGCAAGTTGCACGAGTTCTTCATACTCTTGTAGTATCAAACTGCACAAAAAAATGACTATGCAACAATTCATGAAAATTGACAAAAAGTGGTAGAAAGACTTCAATATGCACGTGAATTCAAATGAGGGTGACATCATTAAAATGCACCAAAATCGTCTAACTATTGTATTAATCAGCTACACATTAAGCAAACGTTATGTTGATATATCGTTTCATACTTTATATGTTTTTTTTTTACGGCGACTTTCTCAATGTTTCATATCATTAATCTGAAGTTTAAAAATAATATGTACTACCTAGTTATTACATTTGTACCTTTCCTACATTCAAATTAACAACGTTTAATATATGACAGGAGCGTCTGCTTTAGATCATGAACAGCTCGTCATGCACTTTCTTTTCTTTTTTTTTTTAACTTAAAAATGTTCAAGATTCTTTAAAATATCATGGTGCACAATGCTATAATTGTCTAATATCGTGAAGTAATAATACAAATTCAATTAATTGCCAAAAATATGTGTAATAAGGAAGAAGGAAGTACTCATATATGACAGAAAATATCATTAGATACCTCGTTAAATTTGAAATAAAGAACGGTACTTTTATTGGTTTTTGGTTTGTCTCAATTACAGATGTTAAACAATTTTTACTGTCCATGCCTTAAATTGAGGGGAAAACAGTAAAATTGAAGTTGTTCCACGAAAGCTCTCTGTAAACTTAGGATCATCATATGACTCATATACTATGACATGATAAAATATGAATTTAAGATATAGATAAGTGCATTTTACTGAATATATTTCAGTCGTTGAATCGAGTGAATCAACGCCTCTATTGAAGCACATAATATTATCCCTTCCCCATCTTTGCATCGGAGTACAGTCTTCGAGGATGCACCATTCAGTGGGTCTAATAGTTTATTGACCCAAGACATTTTATTTGCCCAACAAAAATATTTAATATGCGCCATTTTCAAGCCCGCTATTCGTTAATTATTTTTTTTTATTTTCCCTTATACATATAGCAAATACTTATATTTGTTTTATAGCCCAGCTTGGCTCTCTGTGGTCACCTCACTCTGATTGTCGTCGAGTACTCTGGTCACCTAACTACGATATATGGGTGCTAGACTGAGGTATCCTCGATGAACTAGCTTGGTTCTATGTTGTCACCTCACTGCACTAGTCGACGGTTACATTGGTTACCTCAATGTGATGGTCGTGGGGTATTCTGGTCACCTCACTTTGCTAGCAGAATTGTCTGATCACCTCACTGTGCAAGTCGTAGAGTACTCCAGCAGGGTATTCTGTTCTCATCACTCTTGTAGCTGGGTACTATATCATCGCTTCAGTGGACACTGTGTGGTGACCTCACTGGGCATTCTGTGGTCGTCTGTTGAACTTTAAAATTATATTATACATGAACAAAACAACTGTATGCATATTAATGAATATGTCAAATAAACGTTAGAGAATACTGAAGGGACAATTCAAAATGGATAATCCTGAGAAACTGGCAACATAAGGTACACAAGATAAAGAAAAACAAACCAGAAACACAACCTAATGTGTGTTGGACACCACTCTACCTACACAAACACAAATTACATAGATAAGACATGAACCCTCCTACAAACAGATGGAGATATAGACGAATCGAGCATCGTTGTCATGCGGAAATCATAAGGGACATCACAACACGGATCTCAGAAGGTAAAGAAACATGATAGAACAACACAATAAGCTGCAAAAAATGTGGAATACGGACCCCCACCAAAACCAGGGATGAACTCAGGTGCTCACGAATGGTAAGCAGTTCATGCTTCTTATAAGACACCCACCGTATTACTCATATATACAGCCAAGTCCGGTAAAGTGTTGATAGAGGAAAGAAAACATCTACATAAAGAGTAAAAGAACTAATGTCATTTGAAATATGGATATTTCGTAACGGTTAACCAGATTGTGATGTAGACCGCATATATGAGCAACGTGGCCTTGTTTGAGTAGCTTTTGCGCCCAGAAATAACGTATGAATTGTGTAATGTAAACTCAATGCGCTTGTGATGCTTGAATATTGCTATTGATGTAGGGGAAGTTGACTATTGGAATGTTGAAATAATCGCGTTTGTCGTAAAGTTTTGCTTTAATCTTCCTTCGTTGCCGATTTCAAGGTGAAGATCAATGTAAGTCGCAGACCTTTGAGTATCAGTAGTATCCTTAACAACTTTAAGCTCATTTGGATAAATGAAATGTAGATAATCACCAAAAACGTTTCTATCTTTATTCGTGAGATGCCTTGGAAGGAAATCTGCATCATTGGAATGTAGAAACAAATTGGTAGGTAGCGGATCACAATTCGTACCCAACGATCGATTGTTGAAACACCCATCCATCAAACAGGACGAATATGTTGTCGATTGAAAACTCTAACATTTGAATGATCTCGTCCTGTTTATATTTCTAATTATATTTTGAATGGCTTTTGACCATATGCGATTTGTCTCTACCAATAACAAGATAGACTTTCCATAACGGTACTTGCACATACATTTAATCAAGATACAGCATATATTAAACGTTGCAAAGCAAAGTACGCTTATATTAATGCGACTGTTCAAGTCGTAAGTTCAATATACGTATTACATATCAACCAAGGTTACCAATAGCATTACTAAGTAACGATCATCTATAACAAAAGTTACGATCGTCTTCCTAAATGATTTTTTTAAAGTTACGACCACCTTTGCCATTTTTTCGATAGCTATTTTCTCGATAATGGTGAAAAATGTAGTATTAAATTTTTGCATATATTATTTCTATTGTAAAGGCCATTTCTTCTTAGTTTTGCATATATAACTGGTGTCTAATTAATTTCCTTCAATATTTGGCAATTAAACTATGCTTGTATCATACATATGTATCTTTTCTTTACTAATTGAGTGATGTGCTTGGACGATTAAATTCAATCAAATTCATAATCTAGATTTGTGGTAGATAACATGAACTTAAATAATAGTTTGCCGCTTTAAAACATTATTCTCTATTGCTTTCTTTATCACTGCAATGTAGATAATGTTATTGTTAGTATGAATCGTACGGTCTGTTGGGCACCAATTAAGTATTATATATATCATGGATCTTACGAATTAACTTACTTAAACCAACGAATCCGAAGGACGAGTTGGTTTAAATAAATTCATGAGTAAGATCCATGGTATATATGGTTTGTAACAGAAATTACACGATTGACCAAAGCGTGTTCTCTTAGACGTCCGCGTTAACCATGGAATAACATGTAGATCTTTATATTAAACCATAACTTAAGCTCCTCCTACTTCCATAGAAACTTAACTATTATTCTCATGTGACGTCAAAATCATGAGATTTTCAAGCTGGAAAATATATTGCTGACAATATAATTGACGCTATCAATACGAGGAAAAAGAAATGTTTTTGTGATTTCAAGTTCATTTCTGGAAAGTGACTATAGTCAGTATGCATTAGATATGGCGAGAATGCAAATGTTTCAACAGAATAGAGAAATGTTAATAGTCATTATATTAGGGGATATGAGTATCAGTAGAATGCCTGCACGTCTGCAACAAATATGGGAGAGCGTCACGTGCCTTGAAGCAGACGACATTGTCCGTGGATGTTCAAATCCTGATAGCAGTCATACATTTTGGAAAAGATTAAACCAAGCCATGTCTGTATGAAGACAGTTCTAATTATGATAAATTGACATTGTTACCACGTGGTATATAAGTGTTATAGTGCATTGTTTTAAATATTAGTTATTTTCTTCCTTGCTTCATTCCTCCGAAAATATTGTTTTTAACTAATATAATGTAATATAAATAAGACTAAACACAGTGTAGGGTTGTGCGTTCGTTACAAGATCGCATATTATTTATTACAAACATATATCAACATAGCACATGTACATTGATTGAGTCATTTTTACCCCTACAAAAATTAAAAATATATATGTGTATTTGAAATTCTATTGAGATTAATCTGGGTAGGTGGAGGGAGGGGGGACTTAACACCCAACAACTTTTGTCTTATTACAACTTGCAACGAACGTCGCATTAATCGAGCACACATATCAATTCTGTATATACTAACTGCCAAATCGTCCGTGCGGAAAATAATTCAGTGAAGCGGCTGTACTAATTTGCATATCTATAACGTTTATGTAAACATTATACTGTGAAGGAATTTAAATTTTAAAACACTTTTGTAACATACATGTATACAACATCACTTATTACTAATGACGATGATACTGGTAATTACGAGTAAAGTACTGATTTATAATTATGTCTAATTAATTATTCTAATTATGTTGTTCATAATATTTTCTGTTGTTCGGCCCTTTAGTAGTTTTTGACTCATCGATGGGACCGGAGTGTATGTGTGTAATGCTCTGATTAAATATCATGTTTATATCATCATTCCATCCGACAGAAAATCAAGACAATAGTCATTATGCAAAAATACATCTTGGAATTTAGAAAGCTGAAATAACAATACGAAGGAACAGCATACATTAATCGGTGAATACAAAAACATATCCAAATGCATGAATGCATTTATAAATGTTTCACTTAGATATACTCGTTTGATAGTAAAATTGTTTAAATCTATAGCATCATGAAAATCGTGTAATATTGGGAATGCAGAAATGATGTTGTACTATCAAATTTGATCCACATTGTTGATATTCATGCGATGACTAACTAAATTGGATTCGATAATGTTTATTCCAAAGGAAGAGAGGCAGGAAAGAATAAAGTACAAGAGATGTAGTGCAACTTTTTTAAATCGAGGTATAAAAACTATACTGTTGATCAGGTTTAATTTGATATAATATTGCATGATTGCGTAAATTAACAATTAAATATGTATTAAAAATATAACATAACTATACAAATTTCTAAAATCTAAAAACGGGAAAGACTTCATTTAAAGCTTCCTTGTAACTTCGCCCTGTTAGACAGAGGTATAAAAAACGATAGTGTTAATAAGGAATTCACTGCTCTTTATATCTCAAATTGCTTCCCATGCAAAACGTCTAGTTGTATTAGTCTGTGTCATTAAGAAATACCATCAATTATTAATTGTACTATGCACTGTAATAACTGGCTACATTGATGAACTCGTACTTTGCAGTTATCTTTATATCAAATATTAAACTGGTATGTGTCCATTTCATACACCGTTGGACATTATCGCCATCATTAAAATATACAACAAAACATCTCGAATCGACATTGATATTGCTGATTTATATCTGATCTATGTAATGCTCACGTAGTCATTAAAACAAGGAAATAATAATTTGAACAAATATGACAGGGTCTGTTGAAGATATACAATTAACAATCTAAAAATATATACAGTATCAAATTTAAAAAATATAATGGGAAATATCCACTTTAAAACTTCCTTGCACATGGTATTACAAATATTAAATCAATCGAATAGTTTAAAGTAGACACTTTTGGGGATTTCCAAAGGTGCTTGATCGAATTTATCTTGGTGCTTCTCGGAATTCCAGAATGTGCGGAAATAAATTAGGAATTTTTCAAATCAGTTAATTATTTTATTTTAGATCATACTTTAATGAAGAAATGCAGCTTAACTACGCTTGATCTGATTTTTTTCTGCCGTAATTGTGCAGATTAATGTAAAATAATGAGTTCAATTAACCCTGATTTTATTAGGTTCATGTTGCTCAGTTTTCTGTGTAGTGTTTTGCAGAACGTTGCTTGTCCTTGTATCGTTTTTCTTTTGACCATTGTATTGTCTGTTCCTAGTTTTATTAATGATTGCATTATTTAGAAACTGCAAATTTCAACAATAGATATATTCAATAAACCATGTCAGTTCCTGGGTGGATGATACTCTGTAGGACTAAAAGTCCACAAACAACGGTATCGATCCAGTGATAGCAATGAAAACGTAGACATGGATTCCAGTGAGCACGGTATGAGTCTGAAATAATCTTCATCGTGTACGATTAAGAGATTGGAAGGCAATATAATTCAAAAGTCTTTGAAAATAAAGTGAACCAAAGGGTCTAAGCATGATAGTCAAATTCGCTTAAGATCACTTTTTGCTGAGGGGTGGAGGCACTGAGGGGAGATAATCTTAGTTTTTATTAATAATTACATTATTTAGGGACTGTTAACTACAACACACGTAATACTATTCTATACACTATTGTCTGTTGTTTTGTCCTTTGTCTATTAACCGTTGCATTGTTTGTTCTTTTACAACTTACCACGTCTGATTACGCCTTTGGTATCTTCAAACTTTCAATAGTGTGTGTATGTACTAACATCATGTGAATATGTGTAGGTGTACATCCAATTACAATCGCACACACGAGGGTACCCAAAAGCACACATTTTGTATGTGATAGCACATTTAATTTTCTGAACTATAAAATCAGCATGCACCAACACAATGTAGAACACGCTTTAGATGCCCTCACGTCGCATGAGATACGACTAGCCACGAATATAAACCTCAGTTTAGTATTCGTAATAGGAAGAGGACGAAAATTAAAATATAACCTATGTTCATGTCTGGTAGATGTATATAGATAAAAGTTAGAGAATACCGAAGGGTCAATAAAAAAAAGGACAATCCAGAGAAACTGGCAACATAAGATAAAAAAGACGAAGAAAAAACCAAGACCACAACACAAATCTCAAAACCTAGTTACCGGATAACTTGAGATGGCATCAAGATACAATAACAAAGACCGAATATTACGTATTACGAAGTCATGTAGTGTCTATCACTCAACTTCCCAAAACCCCCCAAAACTAAATAAGCGTCCAACCAGAGAATACCAAAGGAGCATTCAAAAATAGAGAATCCAGGGACATTAGCAGCATAGTGTCCACAAGACGAAGAAAAACAAAACAAAATACAACACATTATCTGTTGGAGACCACTATAAGTAAACAAACACAAATAATGTAAATATAACATGAGCCTTCCTACCAACAGCTGAAGGTAAAGACGAACCATCTATTTAAGCAACTTTAAATATGTTAAACTAATGTATGACTTTGGGGGAAAGGCAATAAAATAACCCAGTATAAAATGCTTGGTTTAGAAAATCAACGTAAATATCAAATGTGTCTCATGAAGAAAGCAATTATTCACAAGAAGATAACACAAGCTGAAATCTTACTGAAGCCATAACAGCGTTTTTTGTTAAATGTTATTTTTCTGCGTACGAAACTGATTACCCCTTTGGTATCTTCAAACTCTTCTTAAGACAAATATTTTTAAGGGATCGTGTCATCTTATCTTTCAAAATATTTTTCGGACGATAGAAGATATCAACATCTTATTCAAAAATATATTTGCACTTGCCTACGTATGACGAGAGATTGCTTTGACAATTATATTTTGGTCTAAAGTTGGTACAATGTTTGGTATCATATCTCACCAGTTGTGTAAACCGCAGGAGGACCACTCGATTATGTGCTATGTAGTAATGTGTGCCGTATTACATGGGATGTAAAATGGATTTTTCGAAATGGAGGCCGGAAATTTTGCATGAGATCGAGAATTTAATTTTTCTACAATTATGATGTTTTTTTTTTTGGAAAAAATAATTGTTTTCCCGGAATTCACATTTTCCGGTCCGATGCGTTTTCGTTATTAATGTATCTTTGCTTACTACCTTCGTCTGCTACTGCCGAAATGGATAACGAAGAAAACGTGGAAAATGCACGTTATGCAACGAATGATGAGACTCCTTTTTGAACCATTATAATCTTGTGTTGTTGCATAAATGTAACTGTATAAGGATAATGCATATTAATACATATAATAAAAACGTGGACACAATATGACATTATTGCATCATATCCTATATCAAGCTATGGATTCTGAAGACGATCAGCTCTCACAAATATTAAGAAAGGCGCATTGAAGTATATGAGAAATAGGTTATGATATGGCATTTTTCATATCATAAACCATATGCGCTGTGAACCGATGCATTTAACGTTTCCTTGTAGGATTTTCCTTTTACTGTAGAGCTACGAATTTCGTTCGCTTGTAAACTTGTGGAATGGTTTACTCTAAGCCTGCGGAATTCCCAAATCCACCTGAGAACAGGACTTGCTGTTAATATCAATCCGTTTGCTTTGTTTGTCGATTGAATAAACTGCTTTGGTTCTGATGGTTAAATCTTCTCTACAATTTTATAGTTCATGATCATGGATTTGGATATTGATATACACGTCCTTAAATGGTATAAATGTCCATTTTTCTCAACTCTACAAAACATCTTAGTTTGAGATCTTCAGAACTGACCTTGGGAAACATTGCAAAATCTGACACTTACTTTCTGAACAAGTGTGCATACAGTTCAGCGCTGTCCGAATTCCGTTCTATATCTTAATAATAAGCGACAACTTAAAGACATAGACCTTTACCATTTTTAGGACAACACACGACGAATTCGATATATTACTTTACATTGCCCGAAAGGAATTTGCATGTGTAGGGAATTCCACAAGTTGACAAACAAGTGAAATATGGAGTCCATCCCAACCCCTTCCAATAAAAGCAACACCCCCAAAAACAAACAAATCATAAGAAAAAAAAACCCAGAAAAAACTATAAATAAAAAAAAAATAAAAAGCAAAAACAAAAACAAAGCATAAGTAAATAAAAACAAAACAACAATCAACCAATTTAAAAACCCTAATCCATTTGTGTGATCAGGTTTTCACCATTTAAATTTCGATATCATTTGGAATAAACATATTCGAACCAAAATTTAGTTATTTATGAAATGAATATCTACAATGTGGGTCACATTGGGTAATACAACATTCCCATTATTACACGATTTTCATGATGCTAAATAGTTAAACAATTATTTTTATAGAACACGTTTGTAACTAGATATCTAAGTGTGGCATTTATAAAGTGCTCTCTATTGGTCATTATTGGTCATTATAATTTTATATTACATTCTCATGTGTTTTTCTGTTTATATATTTACTTATGTTTTTCTTTCTTATTGTAATTTTAGTTTTGCAACTTCTTTTTGTATAAATTCCAAGATGTATTTTTGTATAATGGCTATTGCTTTGAATTTCTGTCGGATGGAATGATGATATAGACATGAAATTCAATCAGAGCATTACACACATACACTCAGGTCTCATCGACGAGTCAAAAACTACTAAAGGGCCGAACGACAGAAAATATTGTGAACAACATAATATATTAATTAATTAGACAATTACAAATAAGTATTTTACTTGTATTTGCCAGTAATATCTTCAGTAGTAATGAGGGATGTTGGGTTTATAGCTACCTATGCAATCAGTGTATATCACCACTAACGTTGTGAGTTCGAACCTCACTCAGGCGATGTGTACTCGATACAACATTATGTGATAAAGTTTGTCAGTGTGCTTCGGCTGGTCGGTGGTTTTCACCGAGTACTCCGGTTTCTTGAACCAATAAAACTGATCGCCACGTTATAGCTGAAATAGTATTGAAAGTGGCACTAAAGCATCATAGCCGTACTCTCTATTGGTCATTGTAATTTCATATTATACTCTCATGTGTTTTTCTGTTTATATATTTAGTTGTGTTGTTCCTTCTTGTTGTAATTTTAGTTTTACAACTTCTTTTTGTATAATGACTATTGTTTTTATTTTTTGTCTGATGAAATGAAGATATAAACATATATGATATAAACCATCCCGTCTCATTGATAAGTCAAAAACTACTAAAGACCCGCAAAACAGAAAATATTTGGAACAACATAATTATATTAATTAAATAGACAGTTACAAATAAGTACTTTACTTGTAATCGCCAGTATTATCTTCAGTAGTAATGTTGGGTTTTATAACGTATACAAAGTGTATTAAAATCTAATATTTAAAACAATGAATTAATACATGTATATACCACGTGGTAACAATGTCAATTTATCATAATTAGAACTATCTTCATACAGACATGACTTGGTTTAATCTTTTCCACAATGTATGACTGCAATCAGGATTTGAACATCCACGGACATTGTCGTCTGCTTCAAGGCAAGTGATGCTCTCCCATATATGTTGCAGACGTGCAGGCATTCTACTGATACTCATATCCTCCAATATAATGACTATTAACATTTCTCTATTCTGTTGAAACATGTGCATTCTTGCCATATCTAATTCATACTGAACCCAGTCACTTTCCAGAAATTAATTTGAAATCACAAAAATCATCTTTTTACTCGTATTAATAGCGTCAATTATATTGTCAGTAATATATTTTCCAGCATCAAAACCCTCACGTGTAGTCCAAGTTTAAAGCCTTGATTTTTTTTCCAGATAAGTTTGAAGTGGTCCACACACCCATTTATAATCCTCAGCACTATCGGCTATAAAGGCATCATATTGATACTCCTTTGAATCACCGTCTAACTTCCGGTAATGGCGATATAATCCTCTAGTAACCAGGTAACCAGAGAACAATAGTGTAAGGAAATTCTATATCTATGAGCAACACTACTTAAAATAACAACCAGTATAAGAATCGATGAGAAAGTTACACCTAAATGAAGCCACAACTGAGACACACATTTTATTTTCATATCTTCTATTTGTTCAAAGACTTGACGAGTAGTTTTATAGCTTCCATCGGTATATAGACTGGGATAATTCCCTTCACGATCAAAGAGTACAGTTGTTGAAAATATCCATTTAATAAAATGAAGAGAATCACAATTGCATAGAATTGGATTTCCGTCCAGAAATAAACGTAACTTCTTCGAATGCATTTTTTTTATTTAGATTCTCAATATCTTCTATTTCAACTTGTGTCAAAATATGTATTTTATTGTTTCTCATGTGTATCCGCCGAAGTTTCTGGAAATGTGAAAGAATTACCGGAATATTTTCAAACAAATTATTATCTATCACCAACGACTGTAAAGAGTCAAACTGATCACTAAACGTTTCGTTAGTGAATGGTTCCGGAAAATTATTGTTGGACAATTCATTATATTGTAATGATTTTAAACCTCGCAAGAAGGCTACTTGTTTGTCTATGCCAATTAAACCAATACCAAGTGATGCATTTTTCATTACTAAACGTTCCACATTTTTCAATGTGTTTAAAAAACTGTTGTCTATCGATGAACATTTACATTCGGGGAAATTTAGTACTTTTACAGTATGTAGTCCATACCAATTATAATTACAGTCAAGAAAATATGGCTCTGCTAAATCAAGGAATTTTAAATTGTTTGCAGTTATATTAATGCTAGCTATCGAATGATGTAGGTTACCAAGATATGAAATATCGGCATATTCCAACGAATTCGGAAGATGTAGTGCATAGCTTTCACCAATCATTGTACATTCTTTCCACATGGTTAACTTTCAAGACAAGTTAATGCTCTTCAGATTACTAAATAGTTTTATATCTGCTAAGACGAGCCACCCGTGATAATCAAATTTATTGTAACTCAAATCAAGGTTTTCCAAACATGTTTTATATTTCATATCAATTATAGCGTCTCCTTCGATAAGCCTTAGTGCATTATCTGAAAGTAAGATGGATTTGACACATATATCACCAATGTAGGAAAACATCCTGGACGTTATGATAAACTCGCCGCGGGAATGAAAATCGCCTGATAAGTTGATTTCGTCCATCTGGTGATCTTTGAATACGTGGAATACTGGAAGCATATTTGACATGCGCATGTGCATTTGATGTGAAATTGAAAGTTTTGATACAGACTGTAAAGGAAGAAAAGCATCTAATTCCACAAAATAAATGCGACAGGTCGCTTCAAATATTAAAGTTTTTATTGAAATGTTTGTAAACGCTTCAAACGTAAAGCTATATAAAATATGAATATCGCACGATTCTATTCCATGATGAAGATACATTAAACTTTCCATGGCAGTAAACACATTTCCAAACATTTCAGGGGGACCTCCATTTGTGAAAACATGTGTTATGTTTGAAAGATCTATCCACGACTGTTCAGGATAAGTAGCTAATAAGTCGTGGAATATCCTAAGAGTTTGTAAGATAACTAATGGTTTCAAAATGTTCCACTGAAATGCTGACAGTGGGTTGTTGTTGACGTTCAACTCTCTTAATAAATCTAAATTGGTAAACGGCATTTGTCCTGTTTTTGAAATGTTACAGGTTTCCACGTTAAGATATTGTAGTTTAGGAAAATGAATAAATAAATCATTATCCAACAAATACAGGTTGTTTCCGGTCATGATCAGCTGTGTTGTGTTACCTGGACAGTCACGTGGAATACTCGTAAGTCCTCGGACAGAACAGTCACATATCATATCGTCATCCATTATATATGATACATTACACAATTTGGATTCCAAACATAAAGCATGGTTTAAAAACACAACGAAAAGCGTCACAAATAAGGAAAGATGGAACATATTTGCCATATTTAAATAG
Source organism: Gigantidas platifrons (assembly GCA_002080005.1). Classification (NCBI taxonomy): domain Eukaryota; kingdom Metazoa; phylum Mollusca; class Bivalvia; order Mytilida; family Modiolidae; genus Gigantidas; species Gigantidas platifrons. Next base: position 152,749 of record MJUT01038061.1, read on the forward strand.
TAAAATAACACATATGTTTACAGTTCTCATCTTTAAATACGGATGTTAAGTGCGCTTAATTGGAGCCGAACTTACCGTACAATTCACACTAACAATAAGATTATTTACATTGTAGTGATAAGGAAAACAATAGAGAACAATGCGCTAAAACGGCAAACTATTATTTAATTTCATGTTAAGTAGTAGTGATAAGGAAAACAATAGAGAACAATGCGCTAAAACGGCAAACTATTATTTAATTTCATGTTAAGTACGGAAATTCTAGATTAACAATTCGAAAACATCAATCAGTTTGTAAAGAAAAGATATGTATGTATGATACAACTATAGTTTACTTGCCAAATATTGAGCAAAATGAATTAGACACCATTTATTCTAACTTATGAAGTATTTTCTATGGATAGTTTCACATACAATAATCTAGATAGGGATGCATTATATACTAGTATATAGAAAACTAACGAAGACATGGTCATTACAATAGCAAGCTTATATGTACAAATGTAATACAACATGCTTCACCATTATCGAGCAAATAGCTATTGAAAAAATAACGAATGTGATCGTAACTTAAAAAAAATAATTTAAGAAGACCATCGTAACCTTTGTTATAGATACTCGTAGCTTATTGATGCCACTGATAACATTGGTTGATATGTATTACGTATATTGGTCTTATAACTTGAACATTCGCATTAACATGCATATGAACATACTTTGCTTTGAAGCGTTTTATTGAAATTACATTGTATATCTAATATTCACAATTCATACTGGTTTGGAAGATTTCTATGTTTGAGATTAACTTCCATTTCATTACAACATCAATCATAAGCTATTAACTAGCTTTGCGATAATATCTTTGTCAGATACATCAGAGATACAGCCCCAAACGAAACAAGGAGGACGTTTTATTTAAATATATGCTGTATCTTGTATACATGTGTGTGCAAGTACCGTTAGGGAAAAGATATCTTGTTATTAGTAGAGACAAATCATACTTTCCAAACCATTCGAAATACGTATAAGTGGTTTTATCGCGGGAGCTAAAGGACAAGGTGCAGTAAGGGCCTTTTGTAGCCCCCAATTTAAAATGAAAAGAAATCATCCTCTGGGATACGTCTGAGTTTAAATAAATAATCTTCAGTTATTCATATCTAATCATATGCATTAATTTCTTATTGAAAATAAGGATAAGCGTCCTTTTTATAACGTTAAAATCGTTTAATCTCAATAAACTTCGTGATTTTGACGACATTTTCACTAGATGACCGGGAAGTTTACATTGAGTGCAGTTGAGAACCAACTTTATACTTTGCGTACTTCTTCTAATTTTACTTATTAATATTTGAGTGAAATATGAACTGGTTCTCCTTTGCGCTCGTATTTAAAAATGGGAAAGTTGCACCTTTTTTCATTGCATTTTTGTAAACAACGTCACTAAAACAATTCCTGTAACAGTACGGATGCGACAGATTTTCGAACTTGGATCTATGCGGATGGATACAGAAAATGAATGCTGACAAGTTCATAATTGTGTTGGGAAAATAAAAACAATAGGAATGGAAAATATTGCTTCTCACTAAACGGACATGACAAAGAAACAAAACATATATTTAATTTATAATTGGGAAACTAATTTACAAACTAAATGCCAAAAGGTTTTTCATTATCTAAAATCGAAGTATTGTATAATCCATGGATGTCTAAGTTCATTTTTTGGCAATCATTTTAGTTCAAAGAATAAAAAACACATTAAAATAATGAAAACTGAATGAATAAAAATGTTAACAGATACAGCCAGTCATGAACATCTTCAAATGTATATATTTATATGTATTTTGTACTGTCTCTCAGATTCTCGTTACCATAGTTACAGTTATCACTTTGGAAAGAAAAAGAAAATTAAAACTCATGTGATATACACCACTTGAAGTTTAGTAAATATTGATTCAGTAGTCACTATCACTAGACGCAGATATATATTAAAAGGGAACAAAATCGGGCTATGCGCGAAAAAATAAATATTCTCAAATTAGGCAAATTATCTCCCTTTTTGGCGCCCCGTTTGCTGCCACGTGCATCAATAGATCATTCCAATTTTTGTGCTNAGACAAAATAAGGTTATAAGGATACAATATACATAAAAATTAAAACGATCTGAATGGGGGCCAAAATCGGCCCTTACTGCACCTTGTCCTTTCGCGATTTTCTTCCAAATTGGTGGATGTTGTTTAGCGGTACTTAATTTTCACGATCCTGAGTTTTAACCAAAATCAAAATTTAGCGGATATTAGAATTACATTATCTGAATTGGTTGACCAACAATTCAAAATAGGAAATATTTTGAAATAATCGAGTATCGTAATTCATTATGCATAATGCACGGGATTTTGTCCAGATTCTTTATTTTGCAGGAGGGGTGCCCATTAGAAACTAAAATGTTTACTATTGTCAAATATTTTCGTATTTCTTTACTTGTTTGGGCACTATTCCAAAAAATCATTAAATGCATCTAATACTGTTTAATTATTCAGAGAATTAAAACTTTCTAGTGCAGTTGTGTTTTGAACCAGTAAACGCTTACAGTTTATACGAAAATAAAAGTGTTACTATATCTAACGGTGCGTAAAATAATCAATAAATGTTGTCGAAATAATTTAGTGTGTGCATACTTTTTATAAAGGTGTCATACTTATTTAATGTATAATTAGACTGCCAGGCTGTGCTTACACTAGCTTTTAATGATTGAAATAAAAGAAGTAATCAAATGTATTTGTCAATTTGTATGTCAAGTCTGGAAGTTTGATAACGAGTTCCCAGCCGTGAAGTATAATCCGATTAACAATAAATCATCTCATTTATGATTTTATGGCTTGGATGCTATTTCATCACTTAGTTTGTAAGATCCATGGTATATATGATACTTAAATAATAAGGTATTGTTTGTTGTTCATTCATGATCATTGTCAACATATGCATTGTTTTCGAGAAGGATTCCCCCAATGTTGGATATTTTAAAAGAGTCATTTCAACAACTTTAAGAATGACAGGTACCATAATATTATAATTGTTAAATATTCACACTGTCATACTACGATAGATCTTATACAATTATTTAAGACAAAAAAACTTATGTACTAAAGGGTGAAAATTTACGCGGATTCTTTTTTTCGCTGATCGATGATTCTCGCGAATAAAGTGAAAATTAGGTACCCGCGAAAACACACACTTATACGGTATAATAATAAATATAAACAGGACGAGATCATTCAAATGTTAGGGTTTTTAATCCACAACATATTTGTCCTGTTTAATGGACGGGTGTTTCAACAAACAATGGTTGGGTACGAATTGTGATCCGTGATCCGTTACTCGCCAATTTGCTTCTAGATTTAGATGATGCAGACTTCCTTCAAAGGTTTCATAGAATAAATATAAAAACGTTTTTGTTGATTATCTACATCTCATCTATTCAAATGAGGTTAAAGTTGTTAAGGATACTACTGATACTCAACAGTCTGCAACTTACCTTGATTTTCACCTTGAAATCAACAACGAAGGAAGATTAAAGCAAAACTCTACGACAAACTCAATTACTTCAACATTCCAATAGTCAACTTCTCCTACATCAGTAGCAATATTCAAGCATCACAAGCGCATTGAGTTTACATTTCACAACTCATACGTTACTCTAGATCTTGTGCCCAGTACAGTGATTTTCTGGAAAGAGGCTAGCTGCTAACACAAAAGCTACTCAAACAAGGCTACGCTGCCCCTATATACGTCTACATCACAATCTGGTTGACCGTTACGAAATATTTCAAATGACATTAGATCTTTTACTTTTTATGTAGACATTTTCTTTCCTCTATCACAGGCAAGACTTTACCGGACTTGGCTGTATATATGAGTAACACGGTGGGTGTCTTATAAGAAGCAGGAAATGCTTACCATTCACGAGCACCTGAGTTCACCCGTAGTTTTGGTGGGGTCCGTGTTCCACATTTTTTTCAGTTTATTGTGTTGATCTGTTATGTGTCGTTACGTTCTGAGTTCCGTGTTGTGATGTCCCTCAGGATTTCGCATGAAATAACTTTCATAATCAAAAGATTGGAAGCCAAATAATGTAAAAGTCTTTCGGAGGAAGAGACTCAAAGGGCCTAAACAGAGTAGTCAAAGTTCTCTAAGATCACATATGACTGAGGGGATGAGGGGAGATAATCTTAATTTCAATAATAATTACATTATTCAGGGTCTGTGAATTACAACACACGTAACACTATTCAATACAATATTCAGTTCTATTGAGGTGAGGAGTTTTATTGTTAACGGAAACCGAATTAAAATAACCGACCTGTCAGAAGTAACTGACATGATACACGGAATCGAACTTAGAAACAATCTTAGTGATCTTTAGTTTGCTGTGTAGTGTTTTGTTGTTTGTCATCGTAAGTCTGTTGTTTTGCCCTTTTTCTACTATTCGTTGTATTATCTGTCCTCCTGTGATTTACCCTCTGATCACCACTTTGGTATCTTCAAGTTTTTCTTAGCGTGTGTATTCACTAACTTAACTGTACAATTAGAATGCACCAACACAATGCAAAACATTGTTTAGATGCTCTTACGTCGCATGACCGACGACTGGGAACAAATCTAAAATTCAGGTTAGCCTTCGTAAGAAGAAATGGAAGAAATGCTTGACAATACCAAAAGGGCAATCAGAATCCGTAAATCGAAGATGGACAGAAAAAAAAATCCAATATAACATATATTCGTGTCTGGTATGTAAAGCAATTCAAATCTCAATACCTAGATACCGATAACGTGAGATGGTGCCAAGAAACAGTTACATGTCTTAATTGGACCTACAACATTAAAGTGACAGTGTCTACGATTTTTCATATTTTTTAAGTTTGACAACAACTTGCAAATAAGATAGATAAATCAATAAAATTACCAAATAACCATCCCAGATAAACAGAAATTTGTTTAATTAGATGTAATTAAAAAAATTACTTCTGATTGTCTGCTGGGCAAGCTCATTGATTATTCATGACCCAGTATGATACCGCAGAACGCATTGACCCATATTTATCAAAACAAAGACATGGATGATCTATCTTTAGACAAAAGTGTATAATTCATGCATGTTTAATGATAAATTACACATATTTACCAATAAGAACACAATTTATCAACCAAACTCAAATGATTAGCCATTTTCGGTCAAAGTAGGTTTTCTTCCATGGTTAGATTTTCCGACATAAGACATTTTCATCAACGAGCCTATTCTGCGAGTACACAGTTCATCATACAGAGGCAGAGTCATCTTGATTGACTTGAATAAAAGTAGCCCAGGCACAAATTGCCTGCGAACACGTTTTGACCAAAATATTTCGTGAAGACTATTTTTGCGGTGTTTTTAGCTGTTTTAGATGACTTTTTACTCACATCTGTTAAAGTTTGGGAGAAAAATTCTGATTTGAAAAATCTGACAAAATCATAGACACTGTCACTTTAAGCTATAACGGAAAAATATATGCGCTATTATACAAATTCCAGATTCTTTAAAATATCATGTTGCATAATGACAAACAGAAAACCTTTCAACACATTATTGAAAGTTGATGGTGTCTTTGTGAAAAACGTATCTTAAATAAATATCAAGTCACTTTTATTGTTTTTATTTTGAAGTAAAATATAAAAGGGCATGTCAACAAACTTTAGATAAAAACATATCGAGTTGGGCTTATCGAGTACGCCCTTGATAAATCTTATAATGAAACATTATATGTATCGGGTCGACAAAAACATGAATTGATCGAATCAAAAGTCTATAATTGTATAATATCGTGAAATAATAATACAAATTCAATTAAATACAAAACAAAAAGTGTATTAAGATAAACACATTGACATGAACAAGGAAGTACTCATAAATGAAAGAAAAGCTCATTAGGTACCTCGGTAAATTTGAACGGTACTTTTATTGTTTATTTTTCATCTCAGTTACAGATGCTACAACATGTTCATTGCCCACGCCTTTAATTGAGGGCAAAACAGTAGAAATTTAAGTTATTCCGCGAAAGCTATCAGTCAGCGTAGGATGATCACATGACTCACATTCTATCACATGATAAAATACAAATTTAAGATATATATAAGTGCATTTTACTGAATATATATCAATCGTTGAATCGAGTGTACCAAAGCCTCTATTGAAGCACATACTATTATCTCCTCCCCATCTTTGCATCGGAGTAAAGACTTCAAGACTGCAACATTCAGTGGGTCTACTAGTTTATTAATCCCAGGCATTTTCTTTGCCCGACAAAACGATTTAATGTATGGCACATTTAAGCTCATTGATATTGATCATAACTGTACGTTATTATTTCATTTTTTCCTTTCCACATAGCACATGTCTTGTATTTCTGCTATAGTCCATTTAGGCGGAGATTGGAAATACAGTAAGTCTTTGAATTGATATTGAAAGTGCTAGTGACTTTATTACAGTAATCATTCTCTATAGCTACACGTGGTTAGTAAACCTTTATACATTTGAATTGAAATATCATCACTTGATCTTGTTTTGTGAAATTAAATCTCTAACATGTAACAAACCTGAATATATTTACAATGTAAAAAAATAGAACAAAATTAAAGGTTAACTGCGCCGTGAACCGATGCATTTAACGTTTCCTTGTGGGATTTTCCTTTTACAGTAGAGTTACGAATTTCGCTCGTTTGTAAACTTGTGGAATGGTTTACTCTAAGCTTACGAAATTCCCAAATCCAACTGAGACCAGGACTTGCTGTTAATATCAATCCATTTGCTTTGTCTGTCGATTGAATAAATTGCTTTGGTTCTGATGGTTAAATACTTCTCTACAATTATATAATTCATTNTCATGGATTTGCATATTTATATACACGTTCTTAAATGGGATAAATGTCCATTTTTCTCAACTCTACACTTAAGTCTAAATATCTTAGTTTGAGATCTCCAGAACTGACTTTGGGCAACTTTGCAAAATATAACACCTACTTTCTGAAAAGGCGTGTATACAGTTCAGCGCCGTCCGAATTCTGTTCTATATTTTAATAATAAGTTACAACTTAAAGACATAGACATTTACCATTTTAGGACAACACACGACGAATTCGATATATTAGTTTACATTGCCCTAAAAGGATTTGCCTGTCTCGGGAATTCCACAAGTTGACAAACAGGTGAAATATGCAGTCCATCAAAAACAAACAAATCATAAAAAAAGGCAGATAAACTATAAATAAAA
>MJUT01038062.1:9789-33947 GCA_002080005.1 Gigantidas platifrons
TATTATTATTATATTCTAATCTATATGATAGATTTTGATTGGATTAAATTAGTCATGTGATAATAAAATAATTGAGATGTTTTGCCAAAATTTTTGCTGCCGGGAAACAACCCGATTGTTCCCCGCCGAACAATCCAATGTCCCCCCACAAGGGAGATAACCTATAAAACATTGGTAAAAATTTGCGCTGCCGGCAAACAACCCTATTGTTCCCCGCCGAACAATCCAAGTTTCCCCTATAAGGGAGATAACCTATAAATGATTGGCAAAAATATGATAAAACAATTACGGCCCTCTGTGTAGGGAAACATCCAGATTTGTTAACCCTCGGGGGGTTGTTTTCCTCTCAGGTTGACAAATCTGGATGTTTCCCTACACAGAGGGCCGTAATTTTATATTGTTTACATTTTCTCGGAGGTACAAATTTTTCTTAACCGAGTATTTTCCCTTGATGAAACCGGTAACGGAGATCGACGCATTTTTGAATAAGTTTATAATATCGTTGTATATTATCGTAACCACTTTAAATCTATGGTTCAGTAAGATAAATACCATCGAATAATAAAATATTGCAAAGGTTTTATTTAAAAGAGAAGCAATTTCGATCGTAAAATGATTAAAAATAATCAGAAAATTATCGGACTTTTAACTGCGCGCTGTCTGCGATTTGTTTTATTATATTTGATGGGAAAAGATGGATAGATGTAGCACATAACAACTTAAAAATGGCCTTTAAATATCTATAAATAGCTCATTGTATATCTAGAATAAATTATAAGCATGTGCGTATGCATGTCTTTTGCGATAGGTAGTAGAAAATGTAATTGACGGTGTGACAGGTGCCCGCTTTCGCAACGTCACACTTTGGCGACGTTTTTCTCTTTATGACGTTTCACCTCCATAAGCCTGGAAATGTCATGGCGGGTCACATATAGTCTTGCCTGTTGCGTGAACCAACCGCATCACAACTCGTCGCTATCGTGACTCGTAGTGATACTGGTTCACACAACAGGCTCGACCTGATACATAGTCTTGTACCAACACACTATTTATGTAATAAGTTTATCTAACATTTCAATAAAAACAAATTTTTAACAAATAACAAGGGTCGAATTAATATTTACAACCTTTTTTTTACAATACTCGCAGGAAGACTACATTTTGTGAATGACATCACGTTATTTGTTGCCGTTCTTTCACCAATGTCGATTACTGTTCAATCACTTTCAGTATCACTGTACAATCCGACAACGCTTTTAAAAAAGAAATGTTGACCTTACAGTTGCCGGGAATATTGATACTCTGTCTTTACGTTGCCTACATTGGATGTGTTTTTCGCCGGATTCCAATGATATGACGTCAGGACAAAGGTGTTCGGCAGAGAACGTCTCGTGCAACGTCGAGCCATTCTTTTATCACCACAGTGTGGTGATACAACATCTTGTATCAGACACCTTGTATCAGACAGGCTACTTCCGTTAATTTCAAAGGAAAACGTACATAATGTTAGATAATATCTATTATCAAGCGACTATCATGATATGGACATAAAATCACTGTTTTTTAATGTGATGCTATGATGACATCACTGATGTCATCTCACCAAACAGGGACAGAAATTAACAGGGGCCCATGACACCTAGATTTTGGTCTGGGCTACTAAACTTTTACCTATAATTTAGTTAAACATATAGGCATTTTTTATCAAAAATTTTGTCTGTGCTACCAGCTTGAACTTCCTAATTTCTATCCCTGCCAAATCCTCCATAAATATACCATGGTTGATATGTTTTGCTCAAATGGACTTCTCGTCGCATCTCAAATCTCAGACTTTGCTTTCGATGCTAGATTGCTCTGAGAAATCCATCCTCGCAAAACAATTCAACGATAGGTATAAAAATTACTTTCTTTTATCCATGTACTCAAAACCCTCCATGATTCATAAAATGTTAAATAACATTGTATATGGCCACCAGAATGTGGTTTCTATGTATAGTCTTACCCTTGATAAAGGTCCAATGGCTAAAATAAAGGAGCAATAATGAGAAATTATGATATTTTTTATGTTTGTGGATTACAAACAAAAAATTAATAACATTTTATATTCCACAAATGATAAATAATTTCTTTGTGTAGTGATTTGTTTTAATAAATAATTTTATATTTAATAGACAACTATGCAGAACAGAATTAACATTGATGAACCTCGATATGATCAGGGCACATTCTCTGGTCGAGCCAAACATTTCGTCATTACAACTAACCCCTTCAATATACTGGCAACATCTAAGCAACTGGAAGAAGCTAAAGTAATCGTTGAAAAATACAGGTTAGTTTAAGCATATACAGGTTAGTTCAAACATATGCAGGTTAGTTTAAGCATATACAGGTTAGTTTAAGCATATACAGGTTAGTTTAAACATATACAGGTTAGTTTAAGCATATACAGGTTAGTTCAAACATATACAGGTTAGTTTAAGCATATACAGGTTAGTTTAAGCATATACAGGTTAGTTTAAACATATACAGGTTAGTTTAAACATATACATGTTTGTTTAAACATATACAGGTTAGTTTAAGCATATACAGGTTAGTTTAAACATATACAGGTTAGTTTAAACATATACAGGTTAGTTTAAGCATATACAGTAAAACCTGTCTAAACCGAACCCCTTTGAGACTGAAGAATTTGTGCGGTTTAGACAGGTGTTTGGTTTACACAGGTTCAAATTACATAGATATTTAGTAGATGGGACTGTCAAGTCTGTCTGGTTTAGGCAGGTTTTCGGTTTACACAGGGTTTAGACAGGTTTCACTGTACATGTTAGCTTAAGCATATACGGGTTTGTTTAAACATACATGTTAGTTTAAACATATACAGGTTAGTTTAAACATATACAGGCTTGTTTAGACATATACATGTTTGTTTAAACATATACAGGTTTGTTTAAACATATACAGGTTAGTTTAAACATATACAGGTTAGTTTAAACATATACAGGTTAGTTTAAATATATACCTGTTAGTTTAAACATATACAGGTTATTTTAAACATATACAGGTTTGTTTAAGCATATGCATGTTTGTTTAAACATATACATGTTTGTTTAAAACATATACAGGTTAGTTTAAACATATACAGGTTTGTTTAAACATATACATGTTAGTTTAAACATATACAGGTTAGTTTAAACATATACATGTTTGTTTAAACATATACAGGTTAGTTTAAACATATATAGGTTAGTTTAAACATATGCAGGTTTGTTTAAACATATGCAGGTTAGTTTAAACATATGCAGGTTAGTTTAAACATTACAGGTTTGTTTAAACATATACAGGTTAGTTTAAACATATACAGGTTAGTTTAAACATATGCAGGTTAGTTTAAACATATGCAGGTTAGTTTAAACATATATTATTGATATAGCTGACATTTATAAACAGAACAACAGCAAATGTACAGTAGGATTCAGAAACAAACAAAAGCCTTTTTTTAAATCTGTTTCCTTAGAAGAACATCAGAGATCTGTATACAATAAACATTTGATGAGTCCATACTAAAATGAGTCCATACTAAAATGAGTACATACTAAAATGAGTCTATACTAAAATGAGTCCATACTAAAATGAGTCCATACTATAATGAGTCCATACTAAAATGAGTCCACACTAAAATGAGTCCATACTAAAATGAGTACATACTAAAATGAGTCCATACTAAAATGAGTCCATTCTATAATGAGTCCATACTAAAATGAGTCCATGCTAAAATGCCATGAGTCCCCACTAGTGCATTCTTTGTTATTTTTTGTATCCAAAAAGTGACAAGAAAAGTTGTTACATTATAGTTGTGTACCGCTGACAATCCAATAGGAAATGGGATACAGTCTCAGTTTTACCACAGATACAATTTGGCGATTCAACTTCTAATAAAGAGGTGTGCATTTAAGGCACTGCAATTCATTTGTAATTTCACATGTAATATTTGATCTAACAGATTGGATGAGAATATATTCTTGCTTAGTCAAACATTTTACGGATGAAGAATAACATTAAATAATTGTTAGTTTTATCTAAGTTTCAAACAGATTTTCACCAGTGTTCACTTACATTCATATCATTACTTGTTAAATTTCTGCTAAATTGACTATTAAATTGGATGTTAGATTTCTGTTAAATTTCTGTTAAATTGGACTTCTCATTACTCAAATATGGGTGCCTTCAACAATTTTTCCAAACCTAAATCCTGTTACATGTAATTTATTTGCTGAATGAGTCACATTTTTTGTAACTAACAAATGTTGGTACTCATTTATTGACAACATAAAGACATTTCAAGAATAATAATTAGTCAAATGCCTGTTATGTGAAGCTTCTTTAAAATGTGAGGTCTGTTTAAGTTGTTTATTGTTCATTTCTTATACAGGTTAATTAATTTCAGTGCAATTATATTGTGTTTTTATTTTGTGGATCATTGTTCATAAGAAGCAGCATTATATACAAACAAACTTTTATGGAATGCTACCTATATGAAATACCTGTTCTGTTGGTCCTCATGGAATGTAAATCCTATGAAGGGAATGTCACATCATATACCCTGTCTGAATGTCACATAATACACCAAGGTGTCTAGAACCTAAATATAATATATATACTATACTTGTGCACTGTCGAAGCATATAGGTAATATGAGTATGAGGCTTAGAAACAGGGGAAAAGGTGAGGCTTTGCCGAGCCTTTTCCCACGTTTCACGCCGAATACACATATTTACCTATATGCTTCGACAGTGCACATGTATTGTATTTATCCTGCAATTTTAAATCGTAAATAAACGTCTGCTGGACGATGATAAAAGTATTTGAAATAATTTTGTGTATGTATTTGAAAACAATATCCCCCGATGTGCCCCGAGCTTACATTTGTATGTTCTATTTATAACTGACCAATATAAAAAAAAAAATATTGGGCAGACTATATTGGTTAGTAAATGCTGTCATTGCAGGATAAATACTGAAAATGATTTGGAATTTATAAATATATTTTGTCCTCAAGCAAAGGGGTACAAAAAAGGAATTATATTTATACATGTACAATGTACTTCAATGGAGATAAAAAATGTTAACATTATATTCATCCAATGAAACAGTTGTACCTGGTAATATATGTACAGTCAAATGATGTTAAGTTAAAGTTGAACAGACTTGATTTAACAGTGTATTAGAGTTATTGATAGTTAACGAAGCCTATCACTTAAAAAAAATGGATGATGTTCCATAATTTAACTTTGAAGAGTTTTAGTGTTGAACATATTTCCAAATAATACAAACACATTCCTACGTGTATAAAATACAAACATTCCTACGTGTATAAAATACAAACACATTCCTACATGTATAAAATACAAACACATTCCTACGTGTATAAAATACAAACACATTCCTACGTGTATAAAATACAAACACATTCCTACGTGTATAAAATACAAACACATTCCCACGTGTATAAAATACAAACATTAATTCAGAATATGTTTTTTATTTACATTAGAAAAGGAGATACTTCACTAAAAATAACCGAAAATGAGTTATGGCATGCAAAGCATTTGTATGATTCTGCATATCACCCTGACACAAAAGAAAAGATGTTATGGGCAGGACGAATGTCAGCTCAGGTTCCTATGAACATGACAATAACAGGATGTATGATGACATTTTACAAGTAAGTATTTCATTCATAATTGCTGTAATGAGTATATATTTTTTTAGAACTCTGTGATTGCAAAAATTACACTTTGGAAAATAATCAATTTCCACTACCATTTGATATTCTTTCCAGTGAAATGGTCTCTTTACATCCAATAGTCTGACTGTCATGCAATAAATATTGGTTTGTTGTTTCCTGAAAGCTAAAAATTTGAATCTTTTCCATAGTTAAACAACATTATTAAGAAAATATTGGTGAGTCGTGCTAATGTGGGTCACGGGGTACTGTAAGGTCCTGAAGGATTATTCTAAGCTGTGACACGTGGACGACCTGTGGACTCCTGTTGGGCAACTGTGAACGGGGTTGCAATGACAAAAATCTTTCAAATTTAATTGAAAGAGGCCGGTGTTTACAAGAATTTACCCTTTGGGCACCTCAAACGCTGGAATTTCGGAATTTCCCATATGTGTTTCAGTGGGGTGAAAAAGGATGTTATAAGTTGCTGAAATCCATCGATTAATGTAAAATACAAACTTTTTTCACTTCTTGCACATATTTTGAACATGTTATGTTATAACCTGTGCATGGTTTAATCCTAATAAGCTATACCGAATATAGAACACTATTTTTATTAGAGGGCTAAGACCCTACTTTAAATAGACTAATCCATTTTTCGTGTGGAAAATTGATGCAGATGATTGTTGTTTTATCTTGGACAATAGTTTATAATGTTTCGACAGTTTAAAGATAAAAATATAAATTTGTTGCGACTAAAGCTTAAATCAGCGTTAAAAATTGAACAAATATCAGTGGTTTTGTAAATGAGAGGAGTTTGAAATAAAAACACAGGACCGGACTTTAAACAAAAATAATAATCCAGGATTATTTGAATATAGAAAAATGTCAACAACAAATTATCGCTACGTCGAGTATGGATATCACGTATATTTGAAGTTATTATATGGACATACGACAACCCAATTTCCGGAAACTTAATGTCAGCAACATAATAGTTTTTTATTAAAAAAAAATCCAGGACCTCTGTGTCCATGATTTTTTTTTTTTTTTTTTTAAGTTAAATAATATGAAATATTGACATCCACACTTTCCTTTTGGACAGCACATTTCTGTGTCCACACTTGCCCTCAGGCAACACTTGTTGTTATTATGAAAATATATATGTCACTATCAAACAGGATATAGCCAGTTGTCTTTCCACTGGCCAGCTTTATCTACAGTCAAACCTGTCCTAGCAACCACCTCTGATAAGCAATAACTCGTCTTATGTGACCTTAATTTTATTTCACTTTAGTGCATTTCATGATAATTTAAACTGTGTTAAGCGACCATCTGTCTTATCTGACCATGCTTCAATGTTTCCTTGGACAGTCACATAGGACAGGTTTGACTACTTTTTTTTCCCTTTCTTTAGTTTATGTACTTTTTCCTATTATTTGTCTATGATAGTAAGTTTTTACATATTACTACGGGTATTACATGTAAGAACTTTCACGTGATGATATGCCATTATAGTTGAATCTTTCCTCCAAGATGGCCACCATTGCCTCATAAAAAAAATTGGAAATGTTCAAATATGCTTTTTTGTCTGAAATGAATATTTTTGTCCACTATCACTTACACATGATGATGATATTAATAATCAAAGATGGAAGTTGTTGCCATGGTGACAAACAAAGAAATTAAAAAATTGATATAAATAAATATGGGATTATTATTTTTTCAATTACTTACCGGAAACTAATTTCAGGTACATTTATATTATCATTTAAAACCAAATCTGAAAGTTGCTGGGCACTTTCACTTTCTGAAAGAGGGTAGCTGTAGATGGTTTCATCTATTTTCATTGATTTTCTTTTATTTACCAGTAATTTTCTAAACAGTATCATTCCTGAATAAATGGACCTTTGTTGGAGCAATAGACTTTTATCAACAGCTCTGAGAACTTCTCTGATATAATTACCCTACCTACGATTCTTCTTTTGTTTGATATTTTTTTCAAACTCTTATTTCAGGACTCCACAGGCTATTATATTTTGGCAGTGGTTCAATCAAAGTTTTAATGCTGTGGTAAATTACACCAATAGAAGTGGTGATGAACCTATCTCTAAAAAGTAAGTACATGTGTCGTTGGTTACCTTTGTCAAGAAACACAAGAATTTTTATTATATATTTTAATCTTGAGTAATTTGAAATCTAGAATTACCTGTGTGAAAGTTTTGAAAACTAAATGAATATTTGAGATAAAATAATTATCTCAAATATTCATTTAGTTTTCGAAACTTAATAGCTGTAAATATGATTAAATATTATAGGTGTTTATCTTCAATTTCGACAACATTTTTTTCAGTTATTTCTTGGTAGAGATAAGCACTAATCTGTGAAAAGTTACTAACAAGCTTTATCATAAAATGTTGTGACAAGTACACCTTGTCAATCTCTTAAAGTAAGTCTTATAATTGCTTAGATAGATGTACTGTCAAACTTGTATTCAACAATCACTTTTGGGACAAAGGAAAGATGACTGTATAAGACAAATGGCTGCGTTTTGAAGATCGGTTGGATTGGATTTGTAATGATTCACGTTTTACTCTTACCATATGGTAATTTAAAGGAAAAAATGGTGATCACCTTGTAACGCTTAGGTGTTTTTGTAGCGATTCATTGTTAATTAATAATATTTCATCCTTCATATTTGTTATATCAACTTATGATTTGTAGTCATGGTTGCAAATATTTGTTTACATACTATTCTGATACATTGCCTGTGAACTCATAATGTGACCCATCAAATCATCAATTAATTGTAACAAATACAAGAACTGGTATTAACAAACAATATCTTCCCAATACCTAATGAAAGTTGATATTTCAGACAGCTTGGTTTGTCCTATTGTTTAGCTTCTGGAGGAGCTATTGGTACAGCAATGACCATCAATAGCTTAGTAAAGGTATATATATATATATCTTATGAAATACTGTAAAAATTCTTAATTTTATGCTATATTTCTGCAACCTTTAATTCTGTGAAATCCTTGATTTTTATGAAGAAATATTAAATTATTGATTTGAAAATGACAAAAAATGTGCACCATCAAAGGCTGATAAAAATTTACAACGAAAATTCTGATCGCCCATTATTAGAACATTTTCTGTACAGTTGTATTAGGTTGTAGTTGTTGGTTGTTTAATTCCACTGTCAACTATATCTTAGTTATATCATGGCGTTCAATTGTTTTGTTGGAGGAAAATGAAGTACCTAGAGAAATCCACTAACCTTCTACAAGTAACTGATGAACTTTCTGACCTAATGTGTATTGAAGACACCTCACTATGACCTGAATTAAACTGACAAGTTTGGTGGTGATAGAACATTGTTCATGGCCATGATGACCTGTTTTAGGATTGATTTATTGTGTTTAACACCACTTTCAGCAATATTTCAGCTATATCATGGCAACCAGTTTTAGTGGTGGAAGAAGCCGGAGTACCCGGAGAGAACCACTGACCATGGGCAAGCAACTGGTAAACTTTATCACTTGCGGCTGCGAGTCAAGTGGACCCTTTTTTGTAATTTACAAAACAAACCTTGGCACGAACCCACACTGTATTGGTGATAGGCTTGTATGAGTTGTTTGTTAATCCAACTACCAAACTCATTGAGCCACCCGGGCCCCCTGTTTTAGGAAGAAAAGTTTGAAGATACCAAAGATGCCATTATTGTAAGAAGGACAGACAACACAATGGCCAAAAGAAATGGGACAAAAGAGATACAAATCTACAAAATACTAAACAGAAAACTAAAGATTGAGCAACACAAACTGCACAAAACTATCAAGGGATGTTCCCCTTCTATAGTATATATGAGCTACATTCTATATATACAAGACTAGTTGTTTTGGTCATCCATTATAATGTAAATGTAAAGTGTTTTCTAGAAATATATCAGATCATCTGGAATTTTAAACATTTATGTTCCATGTATCATATATATATATATATGATATAGATGTTTGAAACATATAATTTGTTATTTATAGAGATTTCCTCCCATTGTTGCCAGATTTGTTCCATTTATTGCTGTAGCAGCAGCCAATTGTATTAATATACCTATGATGAGAAGTAGGTAAGTAAAACAAGGGGTCATAACTCCTTCATGACAATAGCTTACTGCAAACCAATCCTAAAGCAATCTCAATTTCAACCTTTGGGCCCATCCCATTGCCAGTTTTTTACTGCAAGACTTGTTATTTGTAAACTTATTCTTGTCTTGAATTTAGCTGAAATACTACTCACATCATGATGTTAAACAAGAGTTAAAAAAACCCACTTGTATTGGAGAATGTTAATATCCGAAAAGTGCTTTTTTGTAACCGAAAACAATGATAGTTGATGCATGCGCTAACACACTTTCATGAATTACTGCATTTTTTCCTCGATATTCAGGATACAGAGAGTTGTTATTCTATACTGCATAACCGGTAATTTCTGCGGTTTTGGTCTAAAAAGAAGACATTTAATTTTTGCAGATTTTTTTTTTTGCGGATTGAAAATCTCGGCATCGGAAAAAAATTGTTTGTGTTACACGAAGCAACAACTGAAGCGATGTTGCGATAAACAACTGGTGCACATTACAGTGATCCTTAAAAGTAAAAACATATTTAGTTCTTTGGAAAGTTTTCAAAGGTTACAACTTCTGAATATGCATTTGGTTAACTTCAAATTTGTCTTAAGAAACTATTTTTTCACTGTTTTCGCAATGTATTTTGAAGTTAGAGTTTGAACAGGTATTTTGTACGGGACATTATACATTTATTTTACATAATATTCTGCGATTTTAATTTTTGCGGTCCGCAGAATACAGCAGAAATTAGATTGCCGCAGAAATTACCGGTTATACGGTATATAATCAATTAGACAATCAATAACTGGTAATAGATAAAAGGTGTTGTTAATTATGTATCAGATGTTGATGTTTAAAGTAATTTAGACAAATGAATGCTATTTCAGGGAATTATTAGAAGGTATACCAGTTTATGATGCCAATGGTAACAGATTAGGAGAGTCAAAAATAGCTGCTAAAAAGGCTATATCATTAGTACTTGTGTCTAGAATTTGTATGGCTATGCCTGGAATGTGTAAGTTTATAAAGATCATTTTAATAATAAATTACAAGAAATGGAATTAAGCAATAATGGTTGACAATATGGCCGACCACAACATGACTTACTCCACCGACAAACATTAAACTAAAAAAAAAATAATAATAACAAGACACTGAAAAAAATCAATGGACTTGGGACAGACAAAAAAATGTTTCAAGTTGAACCAATGGATGGGATCACAACCCTCTGTTCTTGATAACTAGATATGCAGTGGTCAAACAAATCTAAACATACAATTAAAAATCTACACATATTCTATTCAACTCAAAAATATCACATACAATCACAGAGATGATGAAATAATCAAAGCATGGATAGTACAAAAGCAGAGTCTGTCAGTAGATATCTTCTTTATTTGTCTTATATTGAAAATATAAAAGGCTCATTGGATATTACTTTCTAGTTTCAGTTTTCTTAATATTTTATAAATTAAAAACATTTCTCTAAGAAATAAGGCCTTTTAGTAATTTGTGTTAAAAAAAATTTTTTTTATGTTTAATTAATAAATAAGTACTTTGGTTTTTATATGACATTGTCCAGCAATATTGTTTTATTTCTGTATTGTTTAACAGATTCATTGTAAATATTTATTTTACAATATAAAGTTTTTTGTTTACAGTGACTCCACCATTTATTATGTATGCTTTGGAAAAGAAAGCTTTCATGAAGGTAATACTTTGTGTGTTGTGTCAAACCTGTTTAAACTGAATTCTGAATAAACTGGAATCCTGTATAAACTGAACTCTAATGAAAGTTTGATTTGGTTTATGGCGTTGGTGTTTAGCACCATAAACCAAACCAAGACACATGTTTTGGGTTAGGGTTATGGTGTTTTATGCCACTTTCAACAATATTTTAGTTATATCGTGGTGGTCAGTTTTATTGATGGAGGATACCAGAGTACCTGGAGAAAACCACCGACCTGCCGCAAGTCACTGACAAACCACATGTTTTTGAGAATGTTATTTTTTGTCAAGTCTATCTCTGGAAATTGTGAATTTATTGAAAAATAACGAATTCCAATATCCTCGAGTGCAGTAGATCATGGATTCGAGCCCTGTTCAGGTCAAACTAAAGACTATAAAATTGGTATTTGTTGCTTCTCTGCTGAGCACGCAGCATTAAGGAGAAACTGGTTGGCTTGGAATGACGATAATGTATCTGAGTGGGGCGACATGTCTACCTGTGGACTGTTGTTTCAGTGAGCTAGCACTATAAAAATCCAACTAAGCATTTTTGTCTAGAACAAAGCGGACCTCATCATCATCTCATTGAAAATTAACTTGTTCTCGTCATGGTATAGCTAAAAATTGCTGAGTTGGCGTTGAGCATTAATACGGTTGTTTCGAATCATGTCAATTCCGACCACGTTCCGTCTTTTTCGTGTCTTGATGTCTGAAATGCTTGGCAGACCACTTCCAGTGTTTACACTATTACTGTGACAATGACAGCATTTCATAGTCGTAGATGTGGTAGATTATAAGTAATTGTAATATGGAGACGCCAAGGAAACGGCTGAATAAATACTGATGTTTGGTACCCCAGTATCTGTCTGATATCAGAAATATATAAATTCAGATCGTTTTCCTTTCATGATGCTGACAGCAGCAACTGAAGAAAGAAAACAAATTTAATTTTTAAGAAGTAATTTTCTCTGTATTGAAGTCTTTGATACAAATAAAATAATTTAATTGATATCTGTCTTTTATAGAAACTGTTAAGATTTTTTTAAGCTGAGGATCGAACGTTAAAACGGCACATATCGATTGAAATTTTTGTTGTGTACATTGACACTGGAAGTCTTAGTGCTTTACATTCCATCAAAATCAAGTGATCTGGTGGACGAAAATAACAAAATTTTGACAGAATGGAAATGATTCGAAACAACTGTATTACTCACTCATTATAATAGTAGGATCAAATATTATTGATGAATAAAATAATGTTAATTCTTCTCATAAAATACTATATATATATATATGTATCGGTATGTAACATTTGGCCCAACAGTGTTAAGAGTTAGATTTTTATCAGATAATTTTTGTTCTTCCCTCAGCAAGATTAAAACCCATACTGTTGGTACACTGCAGTACCAATACACTTTTTAATAGCATAATGATGAACCATTTAACCCCTCGGCAAAATCTACAAAATATATCTTCATTAACTGAGGTGATACATTGTCACGTAAGGTTAAACTAATGGCCGATATTATACCCCTGTTCAATTGTGTGGTGATGGTATATACAAATATATATCTATTAATTTTACTGCAGTATCACCTAAGGTCTTGTGATGTGTAAAATTTGGCATTGGCATATACTTTTGTTACAAAAAAGATGGAAAAATTGTTTTCTAAAAGAAATAAACATAAACAACTGTAGGGGCAATCAAAAATAGACAATTTAGAGAAACTGGCAACACAGGGTACAAAAGACAAATAAACATTAGAGAATACTGAAGGGGCAATCAAAAATGGACAATTTAGAGAAACTGGCAACATAGGGTACACAAGGCAAGGAAAAACAAAAGAAAAACACAACACAGCACCACTATGCGTAAGCAAACACAAATAAAGTAAATAAGACATGAGTAGTCATAAATCAATGGCAACTTATTTTCTGATTACAAATATTATATATTATATTTGAGATGACTTATTTTATTTTACAGAGAATGCCATGGTTGAATGCACCTATACAAGTTGGGCTTGTAGGATTCTTGTAAGTTTCTCTTTATGTAAGAAAAACAACTGTGTATTGACTAAAGATCGATCAGGGAATCAAGAACAACAGCTTCATACCATAGCAAAATTTCAAACAACTATAAAATAAAACAGCAAAGACTTGGACAAAGAATTGATGTCCAGAATTTAGCTTTGAATAGTCACAACATCCCTTTTTTCAAATTGTTTTTGAACCTTGAAAGAGAGCAATTGTAGAAATACCACATAATAAATGGCCAGTATACTTGTATACAAGAATGGTAAAGATGTGAATTCATAAAACAAAAAACTGTAGAGAAAACTGAAGGGGCAATAAGGATTGAACAATCCAAAGACACAGACTATATTAGGTACAAGACACAGAACAAAGACAAACAAAACAACACAGAAAACTGAAGGGGCAATAAGGAATGAACAATCCATAGACACAGACTATATTAGGTACAAGACACAGAACAAAGACAAACAAAACAACACAGAAAACTGAAGGGGCAATAAGGAATGAACAATCCAAAGACACAGACTATATTAGGTACAAGACACAGAACAAAGACAAACAAAACAACACAGAAAACTGAAGGAGCAATAAGGAATGAACAATCCATAGACACAGACTATATTAGGTACAAGACACAGAACAAAGACAAACAAAACAACACAGAAAACTGAAGGAGCAATAAGGAATGAACAATCCATAGACACAGACTATATTAGGTACAAGACACAGAACAAAGACAAACAAAACAACACAGAAAACTAACAAGATGAGTAACACAGACCCTGGTGCTCACCAAGTGTAAGTAGTTCCTGTTTCTTTTTAAGACACCAGCTGTGTTACTCATATAGTCAAGAAACAAGCCTGTATGGTTTGTTAAATACATCTAATAACAAAATTACTAAACAATATTTTTCATGAACTCTGTGATTGGAATATTGAAATATATGTAAATTAAAAGATTAAATTTTAAATTATATTCCATAAACTGTTTAACCAAATCTTAACCTAAAATACTTTGCATTACATTACATTTTGTTTTAGTTCTTGTAATTTTTGCAAATTTAATGTGATTAAGTGAACTTCTGTTGTTCTGAACAACAAAGTTTTGTTCAGGGTAGGAACACTTCAATGTATATGCAAATGCTTTATTTTTCTTTCCATTTTTTTTATGAACTATGTTGTTTTAGAGTTTTCTATCAAACCTATGGAGTAGTTTTTCATAGATTTACTAGCATAATAAATCCACAAAATTCAAGCCTAACTTTTGAAGTAGACATTGTTTTATTTCATAATACTTGGCCAATCAAATACATTTATCAATCTGCTAACGTTTTTTTCTCAAAACTCCTGATTATATTTATATTTAACAGTTTAAAGTTTAATCATGCTTATTCAATGGTTTTAATGACAATTTTCAGCTTGCTGTTTGCTACCCCCCTATGCTGTGCTTTGTTTCCACAAAAGAGGTAAGATTATTATTTTTTTAAATTAGATAATAAACGATAAAGAATACCGAAGGGGCAATCAAAACAGGACAATCCAGAGAAACTGGCAACATAGTACACATGATGAAGAAAAACACAACACAATATGTGTTGGACATCACTATATGCAAGCACACACAAATAACGTAAATAAGACATAAGCCCTCCTACAAACAATTGGAGGTAAAGACAAACTGAACAACCTTTTTATGGGGATATCATATCTGACATTACAACGCAGAACTCAGAACGTAAAGACACATAATAGGACAATACAAAAAAAAATTAAAAAGATGAGCAACACTGACCCCACCAAAAAACCGGGGGTGAACTCATGCTGGCAAAGGGTAAGCAGTTCCTGCTGTGATACTCATATACAGTCATGTCCAGTAAAAATCCTGGTAATGATAGAGGAAAGGATTATATGTAAAACGATCCACAGTCAATTATTGCTCAAAATAAAGGCAACTGTAAAATTTTCTTTCAAACTGACACTAACAGTAGCTAGAAAAACTGGGTTTGATGAATCATGACAAAGATTTCAGATCTATATGATGCTAATGTTAGTGATAAAGGTCATTACATGCTGGATGGTAAAAGTCTTCCTCACATTTGGAAAGCTATTTATCAAAACTACTCATACTGTTTAAGTCTTCTCTTATTTGTTATGCTTGGAGATGTGTGCATCAAATTGTTTTCTGCTTTATTTTTTTTTCTTTTGCTTTTGGCCTTTGTGTTGTTTAAGATGGCAACGGGGACAGATGATACACATATTTAAAGAAAGACCTATTTAATATTTCGTGTTTACTTTTTATATGTTTTGACAATGATAGTAGATGACATACATAGCTTATTTTCCATTTTAGTTCCATGCATGTGAACCATATAGAGAAAGATCTGCAGGAGAAAATAAAGGAATCACCAAGCTCACATGAACTAGTCTACTTCAACAAGGGACTCTGATGTTACTGTTTAAATTTTTGCATCCTGTAAACAGTTGAATTTTATCTTCACATTCTTTACAAGATGTGCCATATGTCAAAATTTTTATGTGTAAAATATATTTTTAAGGCTTTGATACCTACTAGTGTACATTATTTTTGAGTGAAAGAAATACAATGATGTAAAATAATCCTATCATTTCAATCACTGATGAAATCTTTAAATATTAAGCACAACGACTTCTTTAGCTTTAATACTAGAAAATACCATTTAAGACGTCAAGATGAAATATTGACATTGTATTGTTAGTGTCAGCTGATTGTACCACTAATTGTCCCCCGACGCTTCGTCGAAGGGGACTATAGAAATGGGTATCGTCCGTCCGTCTGTGTGCTTTTTGGTTTCCAGATGATAACTTGTGAATGAAAAGTCAGATTGAAGCTAGGTGTGGCATGTAAGTGTATCTTATGAATATCTAGGTCAAGTTCGATAATGACAATTTTTCGACAATTTTTACTAGAGTTGTGCCCCTTTTTATACCTCAAAATTGCTAAATATTTGGTTTTCAGATGATAACTTGGGAACAAATAGTCAGATTGAAACTAGGTTTGGTATGTAAGTGTATCTCATGAATATCTAGGTCAAGTGCGATAGCGATCATTTTTCGACAAATCTTACCAGAGTTACTCCCCTTTTTTTACTTCAAAATTGCTAATATTTTGGTTTCCAATTATAACTTGTGAACAAAAAGTCAGATTGAAACTAGGTTTGGTATGTAATTGTATCTCATGAATATCTAGGTCAAGTTCGATAATGATGATTTTTCGACAAATCTAACCAGAGTTACTCCCCTTTTTTTACTTCAAAATGGTCCTTGGATGGTCCCCTTTCAGAATTATGAGTGATACAGGCTCACCTGACCCTCTAGTTTACAGTAGTTTCAAAATTTAATATTACGATATAACCTTGGCGTCGGGGGACCAGTGGCCAACAGCCTTTTATTCAAGACTAGGAGTCATTCATAGAAGTAAAAATATTTACCATTTTAGTTTCTACTTAACCCTCACTTTGAGGTATGAATTGTGGCCTTTATTTTAGATTGTGAGATGGAAAGATAGCAAGAAAACTGCCGTTGTTTAACTTGTTACAGATGCAGTTTATTTCTTGTTCATTTTCTTGTGTATTCTTTCTTGTTTTAAGTTTATTAATTTCTTGTTCATTTTCATCTGTACTTTTTCTTGCTTTAAGTTTATTTATATAGTTTTATCTAGGGGTGTAACAATCCACAGATGCACTGATACATCACAATATTTTCTTTTGCGATCCTCAAATTGATACGTGCCTCCTTAAGACCGATCCAAGTAGATTTACTTATATTTTTGAAATAGAACATTCATGAATGATTCTTTGACAGACGCAGTTCAATTTTAGTATTTAATTTTACAAAAACATTTTCTTATTACCCATTAGGCTTACTAGTATAATGCATTCTAGCCAAGAGTGTGTTAGTTCTAGAGTTTTCTAGTGAAACAAAGTCTATTAAATCATGCTTTATATTTCTTTATTCAATTAAATTTAGAAATATTACAAACAAATTAAAACACTGATATTACAATTAACCTACATTAAATGATTGATTGATTGATTGTTGGTGTTTAACAAATATTAAATTTGTGTGTTGTAAGGTTTTGTGTTATATTCAGTAGAAAGTTGACTATTGTATAAAGGGCAGCCTCATTTTCCCCATTAATGAATAGTGTATATAATTTTTACCTGTATATAAAGGGCAACTGCTCATGAAGGGCAAATTTTCAGATTCCCTTTAGTGCCCTGTAGTTCAATAGTAAACGGTGAAAATATAATCAACCACAAGATGAACCTCTCAACTTTCAAACTTTTGAATACAAAAGACCTATTTATAATCTGGAAGGATATATCTTAGAGTCAGTGAGTTTGATAGAGTTATATATTTCACCTGATTGTAAACTTGCAAAATTTCGACTCCAACTGAGGTCGGCCCTTTCGGGTAATATAATCTCATTTGAGTTCATCAAATAAGTAAAGTGATATGGTTCAGTTTAATAAATATTTTTCTACAATCTTCCATAGTAAATTACCTTTGAATATCTATTTTGACAACATGAAAAGACACGACTTCAGTTGGAGTCGAAATTTTGCAAGTTTACAATCTGATGAAATATGTAACTCGCTGTCAAGAAAAAAAAACTAAAGACAGCTAAGAGCTATGGTTCCTCAGCTAAGTTATGTCCAACAATGTTATTCTGTTCCTTCAGGCCTAATCACTTGATCTCATAAAGCATCTGTTGTCGCTCTAAAAGTATTTTATCAGTTTATTTATTTCAACCATTTTTTTTTTCTTTAAATCTATATATATTTTATAAACTATCAGATAAAGGAATGACTATTAGTTGTAAAATTCTATTTTCACCATGTAGACATGTATGAACTTTTTGCTAGATTGAACTTGATGTAATTTTCTCCACATTTTTCTTTATTTTACATATTTTCTTTGACACTGAGGATTCTCAGTCATTTTCTTTGTGGTATATGATTGTCATAGATTTTTGTTTTATGTTAGACAACAAATTCAATGCACCTAGAATATTCTGACTGGTTTGAAAAAATTCCTAATTGAAAATAATGATTATAATAATAATTACATCTTTTTCTCGTCCAGAAAAAAAGCATGATAAAAAATAAGTGAAGACTTTGTAGAGGATCTTTATTTGAGTTAATTCAGTGAATTATTTGGTAATTATTCTGAAATGGACAAAATCATAGTGCAATCGAGATGAACATTTTATAATGTGTATGCATTTTTATGAAGAATTTTTTTGACAAATTTTTATGAGTGATAGTATATATTTGTTTAATAATGAATATGCATAGCTATTTTTCATAGCATTAAGTACTCGGTATTATATTAAAAATCATGAAATCAGATAGCTGTAATATATACATATTTGTACATGTATATAGTTTAGTACAACACATAAGCTAACATGATTTGTAAATGTTATGTATACTGCCTATTACATTTATTTACCCCCACGAAAATTTGAATGATGAGTTAATTCACATTTTTGCCCCCCCATTGTCTTCAGTATAATGAGGTTCAACTGTAGTTCTCCAGTTACCGGTAGTTTATAAGCATATAAGCAGATCCATTATATATATATATTAAAATGTCATTGACAATATTGATCCAAATGCTTTACAGTGAAACCTGTCTTTAGATACAACCTCTTTAGTCTAGAAATTATGATCTCTCAGGGTGGTCTTTCAGAGGAAGTAATTATATAGAGTGGTCTTACAACAGAGGTCAGGGGAAGTAATTATATAGAGTGGTCTTACAACAGAGGCCAGTTTCTCATGACAGGTTTCTCTGTTTATTTTTTTATTGTATTTCATGGAGAAGGCTTGTAGGCTTTGCCTATTCCCCCATTCTATTCATAAATGCATTTATGATTAAAATATGTTTAATACAAAACTGTTTGGTCTGCATATAAAACGTGACATACTGGGAAAGAAATTTAATATGTGGATATCAATTTTCATGTGTGAGGCAATATAGATAGGCTTGTTATAAATTGTGTTTATCAAGGGGAATTCTCTAAAAAAAAAAAGTCATTGCACCATTTAAATTTTGTGTTGGTTAAAAGATTCACTGAAATAGATAACCAGTGATTAAATATATTTATTAAAGTTAACTGTATCACATGGTTTGTGTTAACACGTGATTGTATTTACTAATACATGCAAACACGTGGTAGTGTTTACTATATACATGTATGTTGTATTTTACCTGCTTAATGATGGGTTAGAACATATCCGCAATGTGGCATTTACGGGTAGACGGAATGTAAAAGTCGTGCAATTCGTGTTTGGGTGGGTATTTAAGAGTATTATGTATCATGTTAGGTATTCGAAGTTTGCCCCCCCCCCTCATACACTTATGTAGGCACACTTAATCCTAAGTATGTGTTGAGTTTTATTTAGTAAATAATTTATATTTGTTTGAGCTGGGAGAATTAGAATATAATTATCACTTGGCAGTAGGTAGTAAGAGTGAACTTTTCTTGCTAAAAATTATATGTGCACCACTTATAAAGATGTTAATATATGATATCATTGACAACATTTATTACAACATTCCCAACAAATACATATGTAAATTGATATGTACTCTTTTAAAACATTTAATGCATATACACAGGATTTGGCTATGAAAAGTGGGATTTTTATTTAACCGCCTAGTCTGAGTAATATACACACTAGGTAATAATTATTGACAATGGAAAGGATCAGTATTATATACATATATAGCTGTGTACTATACATGACCCATTATGGTAAAAGGGAAGTAACTAGCTTTCTGTGCTCTTGTCAAGGGAACAGGTGCCCAGAAAAATGTTTATAAATTAAACAAGTTTACAGCAAGGTAAAACTACAGAAGTCTAATACTTTCCTGTATAAATTTGTGCCAAGCTATACTTAATTTGTGTTACTGTGTATATGATGCATGTTTAGTTTTAAGATAGACAAAATACAAAAATATTGGTTATATATTTCAGACCCCTACCATCCTCACTTAATAGAGTTTCTGTGTGTAGTTATGATCATGATCCTCTGACATATTTGGTTGTATTTTGTTTTGGGTGTTTATCAATATTAGTAGATACAATTAAAATGTCTACATTGTATAAGCATGTACTTACATATACAAAAAAAATGTAGCTACTCTATTTGCCCATTTTTTTTTCTTCAAATTTTAAGCAATATCATTGGTCAATATATTTTCCATGTGCCTTTGGAAGAACATTTTACTTCCTAGATTAAGGTATTGACATAAAAAGTTTTCAAAACTGTAGTTTGTATTCCTTTATCAAACAGGTCAGTTGGTAAATATTTCCAAACAAGTACGTAAATTTTTACTTTTGGTTAAAAATCATGTCAACAAGTTTTAGAACCATATTAAAGTCAATGATGGTGAAAGTTAGATCCAGTATAAATACTATTAAATTTTATTTTTTAGCAGCATGCTAAACTTACAATATAATTTTTATGTCACAAAAAGAAAAACGAAGAACAAAACAAAAAAACAAATATTAAAAGTGTTTATAATATCAATAGTACATTTATTGTATGCTTTATATGCTTGCTTTACTACCAGTAATTTAAACCTTCCTCTAGTACTTAGAAATACCAACTAACCAGTTTGATATATGAAAACAAACTGCAGTTTTGGCAATTATTTTAGCCCTATACATAGTCAAGGAAATAAAAAGTTCTTACACAAGCACAGTAATATATTTTCTGGGTATTTATAGATATCATTCTAATTGGCCTGTAATTTTCCATCTACATTTCCAAATTGTTACACATATGTGGACACAGTAACCCTGATGAGTGAGGATGACCCTATTAAAGATTATAACTTTTTAAATTTGAGTTTAATTTTTTCATTTGAGCAATAAAAGTAGAAAAGTTAAGCTAAAATTTCACTAACATTTTATAACCTCCAGGCTAGGTCAGACCATGAAAAATGAGGTTGACTTCTTATTGGTACAATATTATACATAGAAGACATTATAGATTTAAAGTTGACTTGCACTCATATATAAGCATACTGTTATTTTTTATATATCAGTCATTGTTTTTTTGTGATACATTTGTTGCTGTTTATGAATAAACTTACATAAAAAGATTGTTTCTTAATTGCTATATCAAAATATCCAGACCATTTAAAAGATATGGGCATATAGTCATCAAGTAAGCCCAGTGATTAAACATTTCTTAATGGATGGCATTCTCATAGTTTGGTAAAATTCATAGAGGTCATGTTGTGATCACATGTGTTCATGTTTTCAGTGCTGTGTTATGCTGTCCTCTATGATTTCCATATACAAAAGATGTTTGGTGGTTCCTATTTACTCCCATTTGTATTGTAGGGGAGTTCATGTTCTATTAATTTATTATACCCCCGCTCCCCAAAGTGGGAGGGGGGTATACTGTTTTACCTCTGTCCTTCCGTCCGTCCAAGATATTTTTCGTAGCATTTTTCTCAGTAACTATTGATGGCAGAAATCTGATATTTGGTCACAAGCTTTATATAGGTACCCCATATCGTGGGAAACGTTTTTGGACCCATCAGATTCCTACTTCCTGTTTGCCGATTTTGTTGATTTTTATACACATTGAACATATATGCCCATTTTTCGTCACATTTTTCTCAGCAACTATTGATGGTAGAAATCTGATATTTGGTAACAAGCTTCATATCGGTACCCCATATCGTGGGAAACGTTTTTGGACCCATCAGATTCCTACTTCCTGTTTGCCGATTTTGTTGATTTTTATACACATTTAACATATATGCCCATTTTTCGTCACATTTTTCTCAGCAACTATTGATGGTAGAAATCTGATATTTGGTCACAAGCTTCATATCGGTACCCCATATCGTGGGAAACGTTTTTGGACCCATCAGATTCCTACTTCCTGTTTGCCGATTTTGTTGATTTTTATACACATTTAACATATATGCCCATTTTTCGTCACATTTTTCTCAGCAACTATTGATGGTAGAAATCTGATATTTGGTCACAAGCTTCATATCGGTACCCCATATCGTGGGAAGCGTTCTTTGACCTGTCAGATTCCTACTTCCTGTTTGCCGAAGAGCGGGGGTATCATAAGTGAGCATTAGCTCACAGTTCATCTGGTTAGTATTTATTTATGTATATGGGGTCCAAAATGATCGCCATATCACATGATGCTCGTGTGGTGTAATGATACAGTGACACATGCCACTGGTGGAACAGGAACTGCTTATCTTTAGTGGGGTTTGGGTTGCTCAATCTTTAAGTTTTCTGTGTAGTGTTTGATAGATCATTGTTTGTCCTTTTGACCTTTTTCTTTTTACCAGCAGAGGTATCATCCCAGTGCTAGTAATAAAATCATAGATATCTAGTTTAGTGCACAAAACACGTTTCTGGAATAACCTTCATCAGGTACGCTTAAATTAAAAGATTAATAGCCAAATAATTCAAAAGCCTTTGGTAGCAAGTAGGCCAAAGGGAATACACAGGATAACCAAATGATTCCATTGACACTTCACTACCAGGCGTTAGTTATTGTTGAAATATCATGTATCATTTGTAAAAATGTTCAAGCATTATACAAACAATTTAACTGGTCTAAGCTGAATCTCTAGAATAATTTTTTTCAGGATTAAGTTAAATAGGTTTAACTGTAGAAGTTTATAGGGTTATGGTGTTTAATGCCACTTTCACCAATATTTCAGTTATATTGTGGCAGTCAGTTTTATTGGTGAAGGAAACTGTAGTACCCGGAAAAAACCACTGACAAACTTTATCACATAATATTGTATCAAGTACACCTTGCCATGAGCAGGATTCGAACTCACTTTAATGGTGATAGGCACTGATTGCACAGTTAGTTGTAAATCCAACTACAATCATGACGGCCCCTAAAATCTTTTAACAAAATATGAAAAAGTTGAAGAAGAAATGTTTCTCCTGAACAACAATATGTTGATATACTTCTGTCAATAGCTTATAAACTGAATTTGTTTGATCAGGGACCTTATTCACAAAGCGTCCGTTAACTACCGCATCCGTTAACGTCTCCGTTAAAAATTTCCGCTAAAAAATTGGTATTCACGTAACCTCCGTAACTTAACGTTCCCGTTAAACTTCTACATTACGGAGAAAATTAACGGATAGGTTGTCGTATCCGTTAATCGGACATTTAGATACATTTTTTGTATAAGAGCAATAACAAAATCCTTTTATGATGGGAATGCGTAAAATAATATAGGTCATATTGCTTTTTTTCATTAGCCAGACACAAGCTTTGGCAAAAAGTATTGCAAACGTTAATTTTTCCATAATCTTATATTTTATATTATATATCACATTTTTTTCAAAAAATAAAATGAATTTGTTTCTTGACAGATTTTAATCATACTTTTACCAAAATGTGCAGAATATTCTACAATTTATATATAATAAAGAAGCATTTTGGGAAATTTTCATTCATGGCATGAATGAACTATTCATCTTTGAGCCGCTTG
>MJUT01038062.1:68726-87624 GCA_002080005.1 Gigantidas platifrons
GGTGTTCCTTGAAATACTGAAAGTTATTAGTATTCTTTGAAATACTGAAAGTTATTGGTGTTCTTTGAAATAATAAGTTATTGGTGTTCCTTGAAATACTGAAAGTTATTAGTATTCTTTGAAATACTGAAAGTTATTGGTGTTCTTTGAAATACTGAAAGTTATTAGTGTTCTTTGAAATACTGAAAGTTATTGGTGTTCCTTGAAATACTGAAAGTTATGAGTGTTCTTTGAAATACTGAAAGTTATTGGTATTCTTTGAAATACTGAAAGTTATTGGTGTTCTTTGAAATACTGAAAGTTATTGGTGTTCCTTGAAATACTAAAAGGTATTGGTGTTCCTTGAAATACTGAAAGGTATTGGTGTTCCTTGAAATACTAAAAGATATGGGTGTTCCTTGAAATACTGAAAGGTATTGGTGTTCCTTGAAATACTGAAAGGTATTAGTGTTCTTTGAAATACTGAAAGTTATTGGTGTTCCTTGAAATACTGAAAGGTATTGGTGTTCCTTGAAATACTGAAAGGTATTGGTGTTTCTTGAAATAATAAGTTATTGGTGTTCCTTGAAATAATAAGTTATTGGTGTTCCTTGAAATAATAAAAGTTATTGGTGTTCCTTGAAATAATAAGTGATTGGTGTTCCTTGAAATAATAAGTTATCGGTGTTCCTTGAAATACTAAAAGTTATCGGTGTTCCTTGAAATACTAAAAGTTATTGGTGTTCCTTGAAATACTAAAAGTTATTGGTGTTCCATGAAATACTGAAAGGTATTGGTGTTCCTTGAAATACTGAAAGGTATTGATGTTCCTTGAAATAATAAGTGATTGGTGTTCCTTGAAATAATAAGTTATTGGTGTTCCTTGAAATACTAAAAGTTATTGGTGTTCCTTGAAATACTAAAAGGTATTGATGTTCCTTGAAATAATAAGTGATTGGTATTCCTTGAAATAATAAGTGATTGGTATTCCTTGAAATACTAAAAGTTATTGGTGTTCCTTGAAATACTAAAAGTTATTGGTGTTCCTTGAAATACTGAAAGGTATTGATGTTCCTTGAAATAATAAGTGATTGGTATTCCTTGAAATAATAAGTTATTGGTGTTCCTTGAAATACTAAAAGTTATTGGTGTTCCTTGAAATACTAAAAGGTATTGGTGTTCATTGAAATACTAAGATTCGTCAAATTGGCATACCATTATTTGTTTCTTTGATGAAGCAGCTCATAATGGACTTTTTTGTACCTCTCCCAAGCCACGACCTGAATTTCAAATGGCATACAAAATGTATCACAACAAACAAATGTGTATGAACCTTTACATCAGACAGGTATTGTATAGAAATTTTCATTTAAAATCATAGATTTGATTTCATGAATACTTACATAATGATTTTGTTAAATTGGATAGTCTTCTGATCCAAAAATATAAAATAAAGGATTGTAAAAATGAGGTATACTTTAGATAAAATCCAAATCTTTTCTACTGAACCTACTCAATGAACCAATCCAAACCAATCTTCTTATGCATTTTCCTAAGATGATCAAACTTTATTTCTGACTTGAATATCATCAAAAACAAACAATCACCTCTCACCTCAACTCATTGAACAAAAAAAAAAGACCATGACAAATATAGGACAGAGAGTAGTCGAATTTTTGCATTAATAAAGAAAACGAATCCAGGACATTATTTTCTGATCCTTTAATATATGCATAATAAAATAAATATTCATGCTTATCACAGCATCTTTCAATTATCAGAAGTCAATATTAAATATCATAATTCATAATTGTTTTTTTTTTAAATAATATTTCTAGCTTTGTTTTCAACATGATCAACAGGATGATTACGTCTGGTCAACATCAATGGTTAGATCTACTTTGGTCATATCTGTAGGTACAGTCATGCCACCACCTCTAAGACCAGCAAGGAAAACTTGAGGCTGAGGTACATTTGTGTAGGAATCTGTTTTGGTCTGTGTACCATGATCTCTGCAAAGATAATATGTGTAAATATATTTTTCGGTACTACTAAATTGGTGATTTTAACGTTAGAGTAAGTAATTAGTTTTGTATTTGATAGATTATGATTAATATCAAAGGTGAATAAAATTGTACCATTCGAAAAAGTTTTAAATAATCTGTTATTTTAGGGGTGCATCAAAAATTTTGAAAGTATGCCAATCAAAATGTGTGAAAAAAAATTCTGTCATGTGATCTTTTTTATTTATAGAAAAGGAAAATGCAACATTGTGACAGATTTAACATATATCTTTATTCCGTGAAACCATTGTGATTACATCAGATGGTTGAATAGTTCAATGTCATTGCTAGTTGTCACATTAGATTTTAAAATGTGATCAAATTTGTACCACTGATCGAAATATCCTGACTTTCCCCTGATACATGTAGACCCTTAGTCCACATCTTAATACTAATAGTCAAATAAATATGATATTTTTCTCTTCCAACCATGACATTCAAGTTCTTTTATATCATTTATAGTCCTAGAATTTCTTAATATTTTTTCAAACCATTTAAAAAGTTTGATAATTAAGTACCGGTATATTATATAAAACCTGTATAATTAGTTGTACATACTTTGGAGGCCAGACTTGAATGGCATTGTCTCTTCTCATGTTACTGAGGTTAGTCTGTACAGAATGTGTTATCCTTGTTCTTAGATTAGCCTGAAAACAAATAGTCAAACATTTTCAATATTGAATATAAAACATGATGTATAGTTGTAATTTGCATTATCATTGTCAGTGACTTGCAACCGGTCAGTGGTTTTCTCCAGGTACTCCTCCGGTTTCCTCCACCAATAAAACTGACCACCATGATATAACTGAAATATTGTTGAAAGTGGCGTTAAACATCATAAACCAAACCAACCAAAACCAACCTAGTTGTAATTTAAGGTTATTTTTTTCGTGATAAATTTTCATTCTCTTTTCAGTTGTGATGCATTTAACATTTCTCCTTTTCAGTCCTCTTACATTTTGACTTCCCTTTTGAATCTGCTTACAATTTAACTTCTCTTTATACCTTCATACATTAACATTTCTCTTTTTCAGCCTCATACATTTCAACTGTCTGCTTTTTTTTTCTTTTTTTATTCTTCAAGTTTTAATACATTTCCATTCTTTCTTTTACTAGAATTTCAGTGATCATTACTGGATAATATCCATGACAGAAGAACTCTGAATTTTCAAGAAAGTTCACTAAATAAAATTATCATAAATTGGCTTGAATCAAAATCATTTTTTAAAATATGTAGGAAATATTATTGACAGTTCTTAATAATAAAAAAAAAATCATACTAGTTTTATAGCCTTCCGTCGAAGCTCCCATTCATTCCACTCATATGACTTGACAATATTTGTTTCCATGAAATGAGTATCTGTCTGTGTGCCACTGTCACATTTGGTGATGGGTTTTTCTATCATTCTACCAGCATCTTTACCCTGTAAAATAAAATTAGTTTTCGTCACTAATAAAACTTATTTTTATTTATTAGTTAATTACAACAAAATTCTTTCTTGTTAATACAACAGACCATATC
The DNA here is from genome assembly GCA_002080005.1 of Gigantidas platifrons. Lineage (NCBI taxonomy): Eukaryota > Metazoa > Mollusca > Bivalvia > Mytilida > Modiolidae > Gigantidas > Gigantidas platifrons. The sequence continues at coordinate 72,291 of MJUT01038062.1, forward strand.
AAATATATTTGTTCAAAAATATAAAAATGTTGATAATTCAAAGGATAAAAAAATATATACAGAATAACGAGTTATGGAAGTTGAGATAGATGCTATAGCTAGTATCACAGGGAGTCCAATAGGTGGACTATTGATAATGAATTTCAAGACATTTAAAACTGTTATTGTTTTTATCTTTAACATGGTAATGTGTTTGATGTCACATTGACCACACATTTTCAGTATACAAATCTGTCCATTGATATTGAAAAAATCCCTCAGTTATATCAAAGTAAAAATATATAAGGTATGCTGTCTAAAATCATAACTGTTTATACAAATATGAATATGGTAGTTAGCTACTTGTCCAATATTAAAGGAGGCAGTCATGCCTGTGATCGTACGGTAATTGAATTTATAACTACCTGTGCAATCTGTGCCTATCACCACTGAAGTTATGAGTTTGGACCCCGTTCATGGCGAAGTGTACTCGATACAACATTATGTGATAAAGTGTGTCTGACAGTGACTTGTGGGAGTTCAGTGTATATATTGTGATTTTATGCTATTCTGAACAAATGAAAACATTCATACATAAATTATTCTTTTTAAAGGAAAGATAACTCTCTAAAACCATTTTAGTTTAAAATACCTGTGAATATGGCGTGATGCTTGCAAATTGTGTATGTAATTCTAACAACTGTATTAATTCTGGACTCTTTTTGGCACCTTCGGCTACAAGTCGAATAAATCTGAAATGGATTGTTATGATAACAAAATTAAAAAAGAAAAGCTATGGATAATGAGACATTTATCGTCATTAGCAACTGAACTTCAGTTATCCAATCACAAATTATACTCGATGTACATGTTGCATAGTACAAAGTACTGTTATTTCTCATGATAAAACTTTTCAATAAGTGCACAATCTATAAGGTAGACAATATTATGTACTACTCATCAATAACAATAAATATTTCTGGATTTCAACGATTACAACTGAATTTGATGATGTCACAAAATTACCTAGTAATAAATGATTATTTTTTGCACACTTAGGGATTACTCAGTTTTGTAATCTATGATAACATTTTACCATAGGGTCATACTAGGTTCCACTGTGGAAGCCAATCATATAGAGTTCAAACATCAACAAAAAATAAACCTTTCATGACACATCTCAATGATCCCATCAAAACGTCCTATCAGACGGTCCAATGGTTTTTAGAGAAAAATGATTTTAAACATTTCCCCTGTAGTTTAGGTCCCATTAAATTTAATAATAATGCTTTGTCTTTCTTGATTGCCCCTTCAGTTTTCTCTAACATTTATTGTCACTATATGTATATATGGTATTGTCTATTGCATTGTACATGCTTATGCTAATAAAGTTATTCTCTATTCTCAAATAGGATCTCCAACAGAAATACAGATATAAACAAACTATAAAAACCTGCAATTGCAATATTAAAGTTTTGTATTATTTTTAAGTAAATAATTTAAATTATTTTTCATGAAATGTACCAATTCAAGATATATTTCATGTCAAATTTATGTTTTATAATAAATTAAACATACCCTTCTGGATTCTGTGCAAATTCTGTTGCAGCTTCTTTACTGCTAAATGCATAATAATGATCTTTGTATCGTAAGACACCAATTTCTGGATTGCTAGGTAACAGTAGTCTGTCAAATTTGGCAAGTGCCCATGCACAGTAACTCTGTAACACATTATTCAATAGTTACTGGTCAACAATTAATTCTAATGTACAAAATGCACACAAAATCATTCAGAATGACAATATCTAGAAACTGAACTGCAGAAGATTTTACTGTAATTGACACCAAGGTCATAGCTATCAATATTTATATAAGCAGATGTTCTTTTTCATAGTATCTGAAATTTAACATATCCAATGAGAATTAAGAAACACTTCCATAATATTCGAACAAGATAAAGTTTAAAAACTTAAATATTATTAAGAGTTAGATATAAATACAGCCCTAAATCAATTAAGAGTTAGATATAAATACAGCCCTAAATCAATGAAGAGTTAGATATAAATACAGCCCTAAATCAATAAAACAAAATATCAAGTAAAAACATAGAATGAAGATGAAGTCATATCTAATGAGAAAATTTATACTGATTGTCGAATCTAAGATTTTTTTTTATATCGTATCAAATGAGAAAATGCCATAGCCAGGTTTTATTACATATTATTAAAGCTGAGAAATTGTAAACTTACTCTGTACTGTAATGGTAATTTATTAAAATGTTTAGTTGTATCTGGAAACAGCCAATCAAGATCTTTAAAATCACTTGGATTTATTTTTTCTGCCTTTGTCTGAAAAATAAAAACACAGTGAAATTATCTCCCTTTATGTCCAAACCAGGCGAAGTGGGAAACCCTTTTGCACTGGTTTCAATGAAATTAACCCAATTCTAGCCCAAAAGGCAAACATTTATTCACACTGTCAATCTTTGGAAGTCATTTTTTTTTTTACCAATAATCATACTTTTTCTTCAATATGCATGCATAAGGAGCTCTCGTGTTACTGAAATTTGACCTGAACTTGGTTTTATATTAAATATTTTATTACAAATTTGTTGATTGCGTTCTTTTTAAGAATGTTGAGCAATATGTTTCTTTGTTAAAGGTAGGGAAAGATACATTAAAATATCTCCAAGCTTTTCCCCCACTTTGCCCTTAAGTCAACGTAGAGAGTGTGGTGAGCCTTGTATCAGTGTCTATCACTACAACAGTTGTGGCATCAAGTCCCACTTGTAATGAGGTGTCTTTCATACAACCTTATGTACAATAATGTGATTTACAGCTGTTTACTAGTTTTTACATGTACTCACATTTCCTACATCACTATGACATCAATTTCATTTAATAGGAGGGCGTTTCACACTCATTTAATAGGGGCCGTTTCACACTCATTTTATAGGGTATGAGTTACGTTCACTGTTGAAGACCCTACTGTGACTGTGAAATGGAAAACAGCAATAAAAGAGGTGTTCCTTACCTCAATTTGTGTCTTAGTGTAATGTTAGATGGTCACTCATGTTCATTTACATCCATATCCTTTCTTACTAATTTATTAATCTATAAGGGAAATAGGTGTAATTGTTAACTCAACATCAGATGTCTAACAAAAAGGTACCAGAGATCTAACAGAAGCAGGTGATATTGTTAATATATTAAAAATATATATCACATGTAAACAACCTATTATGACTTAGATAAATGATGTTGAAATAATATGTACAAACCAACCTCATGGATTCTTTGTTCATCTGTTTTTATGGTAGCTCCTTCCAAGAATGGATTCAGTATTTCATCTGTAAATAATTCTCTATGACCCTGTAAAAGAAAAAAGTTTCTTGTGGTTAAGAAATATTTTGTAACAGTTAGAAATTTGTTCAACATATAAACTACTGAAATACATCTTTAATTACGCCTGTCTTAACAAAAGATTGTAAAAATCTTAAAAGTAAAAAAATATAGCAATTTCTTTAAAAATATTTTGTTTGTAAAAACTCATAATATATAGTTGTATTCAATATAAACACATGAAAATGCTTAAAATTAAGTGTTATTATCTTATTTTGAATGATTAGCTCAAAGGTACATGACTCTAGCAATGTATCTTTATTATCGACATGAACTAATACAGTGTGGATAGTAAAGATACATTGATTTAGACATCTGTAGACTATATTCATCAAGCAATATATAAATAAACATCTGACTTACTCTAGTAAAAGGTTCTAAACTAGCCAATATATTACTGAGAACACTGAGCAACACCATTTCATCTTGAAAACCACTCCACAACTGGGACAGGTGGATAAACTGAGGCTAAAATAAAGAAAACAAACATGTTGCTACTTTCCATGCTAAAATAAACATTTTGTTAACAGAAATTGAAAGGAATCTTCAAAATTATTGTAGGATAAAAATCAATAATTGGTAACTATGATCATTACATACAGCATGATCTAATGTGATATTAAGTAAAAACTACAGTAAAGAAATATTGAGAAAAAAAAACATTTCAATATTTCTTTTGAAGAAATTAAAATATATTAGGAAGTTTTTTATGACAAGTTTTTGTATAATCCAGCAGCATGTTCCAAATTTTACAAACTTATCCTGTAACTTTTGCATCTAATTTTACTAAATGTTTTATAAATTTGTGTATTACACACTCAGTGATAGTGTATAGCTCTCATTATGATATTACAATGTAATGTCTTGCCAAATAACTTAGACTTAGGAAATTATATATCAGTAGCTAGGTTTTATTTGTGATTTAAAATAAGTTTTTATATTAAAATGTTTTTCATACCAAGTCATGAAAGTGGGTGGTTATGTACATTTTTTATATATGTGTTAGGGGTATTAATTTTGTCTCTTTCTACAATGTTTTTTTATTGGATTTTGGAACAGTTTCCAGTGTGGTATTTTTTTGTTTTTTATTTCATTATTCAATGACACATTCAATAATATTTGTCAAAATGAAAGATTGCAGAATAAACAGAATAATAACATATTGTCATAGGTACTGATCTTATTTTGTACACTGCTTCAAACAAGTGAGAAATGCTTGATAAACCAAACATTTCTGTTAATTTCTAATCCTGATACAAAACATACTTGTTTCAGAGTTTATACAGTGTCAGAGTTTATAGAGTCTTTATTTTCATTGTTCGAATCAATAATCAAAACAAATGGATTTTCTTACATATACTTGAGCTGTTGGTACTGCTGTTTTAGACTGGACTGTGGCTTGTAACTGTTCCATTCTAGTTGCTAGTTGTTTTTCTAGTGATTCTACTTGATGGGCACAGCTTATTACATCATTCTATGATACAAAAAGACAAACATTTTAGCTAATTGTACTATAAATCCTTTATTAAAAACTAAATTCAGTCAAATGAAAACAGAATAGTGATGGTCAACAATTACACCAACATCAACAAAATGAACAAATATCTCTCACCTATAAACCAATTAACACAAAAAGACAACAACATATGCTGATGTATGTATACAAATTGTGACAAGGGTAAAAATTCCTCACTAAAATATGCACATGTGTTTTACAGAAAAAAGATTTTGCAAAAGTTCTCTGTTCTTCAAAACATGCTAGAAACTAATATATGATATTTGATATAAAATGAAAGCACCAAAGGTGATGTTAAACGATCGAACATGCTTGCATGTAGATTTTTTGTATGCTATGCACAATCGCAAAATATCAGTATACTTCTAGAAAAAGATGTCAAACTTTGTAATAGTAAATTGAGAGCAAACTCCAGAGACATCAATATGTTATTCACATATAGGGGGAACTACTACATGTAATATAATTATTGAATAGTGCCAAAAATGGAAAGAACAGTTGGTGTAGGAGCTACTACTATAACATGCAACAACCCAGTTTTACATTCTATTACATTATTTTTCAAACGTCTTTTCCGGGAAGGCATTGTGAATGAAATGAATTTCAAAGTTCAAATTTTTATAATTACCATGAAACCTAATCAGAAAATCGATCGATATACGTTACATTAGTTTATGTTCTAAATTTAACTTTGACCTATTCAAATAGATAGGGGGCGCTACAATGTAAACATGAAACAGTTGTTCGAAACGTGAACCAAACTGGCGACATATAAGCGACAAAAAATGAAAACACATATAAAAAGGGCACTTGTGTTTACGAAAAAGACATCCACGTTAGTCACAAAGGACAGGGCGCTGTTACAAATAGAGAAAATGGGCAAGGCGTCACTCGGACAAGGGAGGGCGCTGCAAACACAATATTAATTTCTAGATATTGAAATATCCGTCCGCAAAATCCGCGTTGCAACAAAGAAATACTGATAGATGAGCAAACGTGCTCTTTCTGATATTTAAGTTACTCGTCCTCTTACAATTGACTCTATATATGGACTATATTTTTGTCCGGACGGAAGGTTGCGACACATGTTGTGTAAAGCAGTGTCTTCCGGTTTGCACTAGCGCTAGCATTAAACGAAATCTCACTTACAGCTCGATCGTTTAATAAAGAATACAGAAAGCTGTTGTTTTTTTTTTTGGAATGGAAAACACAAGTGAATAACTCTAAATACTGAGTCAGATGGAATTAAATTGTGTCTATGGATATGAACCAAACTTTTCCATTAATACTTTAATGTATCAATACCAGTATTCTGGTCTATATATGTGTAGATATATTTAGGTATCAGTTCAATGGTAACATACAGTATGATTTTTCTGAAACAAAGTTATAGAATTAATCTCTTAATTCTGAACATGGGTTTAATATTAGTATCAGTTGATAAAATTTGTATGTTTTTTTCTAAATATGATTACCCTATAGGATATCCAGATTGGGTTACAGATGTTTAATGAAAGTTTCTACAGTCATTCAGTTACATTGTGTTGGCCAGTTTTATTGGTGGAGGAAACTGTAGCACACAGAGAACACCATTGACATTACCCAAGTCACTGACAATCTTTATCACATAAAGTACAGCTATAAACAATGATAGGAATACTTTTAAAATAAGCAACCTACCATATGATTACAGCCATGATGGGAAAAAGTAAAAGAAAGAAAAAGGCCCATTAGCTCCATTCCTTATTACTAACCAATATCACTCGGAGGAAAGCTTCATGTTGTCGTGTGTTTATTAAAGATTCTTTTAACAGCTGTGTTGATGGACCTTCACTGGATTCAGCAGATTGCATCTTTTCTATCAATGCTACAAACACAACAAAAGTAATTAAAACAAATTGCTAAATGGACATTTTTCATTTTACAATTGCTTTATTCACATTGTATATACACATCACATTGATACAAATCCCACCAAGAAAACCCATAACATTCAGGTCCTATTTATATCTATTTTTTTTTATGGTGAAAAGTGTAAATAAGATATGCCTTGTTCACAATCCTTAATTTGATAAAACATATAAATATGAACATATCAAATACAGTATCCCCATCTTATATACTGTAAATAATGAGTGACCTTATAAGAGAGGTGGTCTCTCTTGAAAGGGGCAATGTAGTAGTATTTTGCTATCTCAGTGGATCTGAAATCTGGCTTGATAAGAGGGTGAGTACTGTATTATGTCTGACATATTGTGTAGGATCAAACCTTGTATAGATGTTGAGAAACAACATTCAGTTTTACTTAAAATTATCATGTGCTTGAGCTATCTAGAAAACATTTAGTTGACAACCACTGACTAGGAGATAACGATGTTTGGTATTTCATTTCAGCTTCAATTCAAAAGAAAAAAATATATTAACTCAGTCATTATTTAAATATATTGGTAATTTGGACATTTTTCCTTTGATCTCAATATAAGACCAATATTGTAAGTATCAATGAACTGACTCTGATATGGAAAATTACCAGTCAGTGTGACATCAAACACATTATCATGACTTTAGAAATAAAGCAATAGCATCAGTTTTATTACTACATTACTGATAAAAAAACAACAATGGCATACATTATCATAGCTCACCCTATCAGACTTGCAGTGATACTAGCAATAACGTCTGTTTAAAACTGTCATTATTTAATACATATTTTTTTTATAGGCAGTGTCTTCTCGTACAAACTTTTTGTATGAATAGTGTAGCGGCTAATCGTACAAACTTTTTTATACTATAAAAATCGTGCCGGACTGACGATTTTCCGGATATGGCTTATAATTTATCAACACACGTAAACACTTTTCATGAAATAAACAAATCAGTTTATCTTGTGTTTGTTGTTCTTTGATATGATGTCGTCGGACATTAATATAAACGATAAATTTTCTTCTTATGAAGATTTATTAGTTTTTAAAGGAAACTACGAAATGTATAATTTTATTCAATCATACACAAGAACATCATAAACTTTGGATTACTTCTTTAAGAGAAATCCTTCCAGAAAAGCATCAGTAAATTTTAAATATTTTAGAATTGAACTTGCCTGTATACACGGTGGAAATAAATTTGTTTCCGAGACAAGTGGAAAAAGACCAAACCAAACACAAGGTATTCCATATGCGTAAATTTTGAAATTATTTCTTACTATAATTCTTCCTACATTTTTAAGTGACAATGAAACCCTGCCAACGAACCACAGAGACATTAACTATAAACCTCTTGATGAAAACGTTAACTTAAACAGAATTAAAACATATTTTACTGATGAAAGTTGGCAATTTATTAATAGTTTAATATTGCAGAAAAAAGAACATTTTGAATGGAAATGTATTACTTGTGATAATTCTTTGCTAGATTTGCAGTCTGTGGCTTGTAATGGCTGCCTAGAGTGGCAACATTTGAAATGTTCTGGCCTTAAGTCAGTACCAAAACAAATGTACTGAATTTGTTGGTATTGCACAAAGTAATCACTGTGATACATGCAGTATTGTGCCATAAGTATGTGTAAATATGTTTTTAACATGTTTTATTAAAGTAGTATTTTCAAACTGTAACTATTTTAAATGATGTCTTAAAAAATAGTCCTGATTTTCATTTTAATCATAATTTTATTTTTAATTTTATTTTTATTATTTTGTTCTCTTTTATTTTTTAAAGTTATTTACTGTACTGATTCTTTTTTATTGCATGTATTATTATAATTTGTAATAAAACTTTTATTTACCACTTACACGTGTTGATAAATTATAAGCCATATCCGGAAAATCGTCAGTCCGGCATGATTTTGATAGAATAAAAACGTTTGTACGATTAGCTGCTACACTATTTGACAAAAAGTTTGTACGAGAAGACACTGTCTTTTTTATAGATCATACATATATGATCTATTAAAATTCACCAATATTCATATACCTGTATATTTAGATGCAGCTCGTAGTGTTGACTGGATTTCAGAATCTACATTTTGTGTTGTTGCTGGTACAGCTTCATTCAAGATGGCTGGCACTGAAAAAAAAAATAAATTGAATAATTTAAATCAAAAGAAAAATGTGCAAAAAGCGATGATTAAATAATTGTTTCAAAAATATAATGGTACTTCATTTACCTAAAAAAATAATAAATTTGGTTAATATCAATTAATCTTTTTGCAGAAACAGAAATCATTGAAGTTTTCCTTATACTTTGTGCTTGTAATTTTATAACATCAAATAATACATTGATTTTGTGGCTTTATGTGTGATAACCAAGAGAAAAACTTTTGTAAATAAACTTTATTCCTAGTTCAGAAATACAGTGACTGGTTATTTTGTCAGGCATAGGTGACCGTAGCCGATATTGGCTATCCTGTTTAGGTCCTTTGGTTTACTTGTCTTTCCAATCTTTTGATGATGAACCTAATGAAGGTTATTCTGGAAAAATGTTGTCTGCACTAAATTAGATATCTCTGTTTTTAGTACATGTACTACATGTTACCTGCATTAATGAAACTGACCAACATGATATAAACTGAAATATTGTTGAAAGTGGCATTAAAAAATCTTGTAATCAATCAATATATTTAATACAAGACAATAACTTCAGACTTACAATCATCAATCCCTTCTCCGCCCTTTCCGCATTCTTTATTAAACAGTCGGATACCAGTCACAATCATGGTCAATTCCAAGAGTTGTCTTTCCTTGTCACGTTTGGTTAGTGACATAAATGTTCCTAACTCTGTTTGTGGGAAAACACTTTGTAAAGCTGCAGTTGCCTCCCTTACTACAGCAATATCAGTGGGACTTCCAAGACCAGATCGTAACAAAACAGCAGACACAATTTTACGATATAAGCTCTCCAACTCCTCTCTTGTTCTTGCTCTGCTATCTGTAATTTCCCTGATCACAGGTTGTAATCTAGATTCTAATACTCTTCTGTGTTCTTCTAAAAAGTCAGCTAAAAATAAGATCGTAGTTGTTATTTCCTTTGTTGTAGTTTCAAATGGATGAAGTATCAAACACAAAAGGCATGTACTAGGAATAAATAGAAATAAAAAGTGAGAATAATAACCATACATATCAGAGGCATTGGAGTGGATCTGAAATGTGGGAACAAGCTTTTGAAGTGGACAGTAAAGTGGGGGAAGCCTTCAACCTCTTGATTTAATGATCACTTTCTGCGGCCACGCTTATAAGATTCGATTCAGCTTATTCTAATTTTCAGATTTAATAATGAAAAATATATTGCCATGAATACCGAAAAATGCATAAACTGATGAATGCATATGGAGCATGAGCGAATATATAATGTTTTTCTGTCACCAGTTGTATATTTTTGATAATAAAAAAATCACATAAGTTATAACTTTTCTTATACATTGTGTTTGGTCTAAACAAAAATAGCTCAATTAAACTAAATTGTACATTATTCGTGTGCAAAGATTTTCCAATTGTGACATTGTTGAAAGCATGCACTGTGTTGCCAGAACTATTTGTTTCTACATTGTGTACATTGATGTAGATACATTTTGAACAGTTATTTCACATGAAAATGGTCATAAGATATTCATAATTTACTGAAAAATTATGAAATTTCGTCATCTTCCATATAATATTTATTGCATTTATGTGTTGTCTTGCCCTAAACTGATCATGTTTTTAATTTTAAACATACAGTAAAATTTTAAACTTAGACCTAATCTGTTGATAAATTTAAAACTGAGTTATAATTTTTTTGTTTTGCATTCAAGCCATAATTTTTCTTAATTGTTCATTTCCAGTTTGCTTCACTAAGATTTCATCTTTATAACACTTTAAAAAAAATAGAATCCTATTTCCATTTATTTATTAGAATACATGTACATTTTTGTACTTAAGAATTGAATGCATTCTTTTAATCACACCAAAATTTAATATAGTTGAATTTTTCGTTGTGAATTTTATTTGTGTTAGATTATTTGCTATTGGAAATTACTACGCCATCGACTGTTTACATCTGACGTCGTCATGGAGGCATGTGCAAGTTCGGGTTTGAGTTTCATTGGGATGTGAAACATCTCTATTATAATCATGTGACCACTTCATAACCAATCATATTGTAACATTTCAATGAAAAACGGAAGTAATGTAATTATATAAACTTGAAAGAAAATCCACAGACTAAATTTCATTTCATTCAAGTATTCTATCAATTTCGTATTAATTTTATTTTGTTAGCATCTCTACTTGCTATTCTCCACTAACCACATTCTATTAAGGAAATAAAGTAGATTAATTTGAATCGTCTGGCTAAAGTTAATAACAACTTACATCTTGTAGTATAATTCATATCAAAATAGACCTGCATTTTAACAGTGTCTAATGATGGCGTTCTCGTGTCCATTAACCGATCTACACATAGCTGAAAAATAAATGATAGAATTGATATACAAAATGCATGAAGACCTCATCACTGTATAAAGAGCAGCAATAATCATATATCCTAACTTTCAGTGTTTATTTGAGATTCAAATGGATTTGATGTCATGTTGACTTACATCCAAACCCTTTCTTTATAGTACATTGCATAACTACTCTTACATTCCGAATATCGAAAACAAATCATGAGTAACTGAACAATGCAGTAATTCACGAATATGGATTGGCGCATGAGTGAATTGTCATCATTGTTCAGTTACTAAGAATTTAAATTGGCCCTTCATATCATGTATATTTAAACAATGGCACACTCATCATCTAAGATCAATTTACTTTTTTCACAAAGTGATATTTATAGTCTTAATCTATTTTCTGCCAAGAACAGGAAACAAAGATAATACTTAATTACCAACACTATTCATTAACAACAGCAAAACTGAATAGTTACCTTAATAAGTTTCTGGACATCATCTTTTGTTAGTGTTCTGTCTACATTAAACTCATTAGATGGATCCAACACAACAGCTTTCACCTATAGATACAAACAAAATACAAATCAAATTTTCAACACAGAAAAATAAATGAAAATCCTACCCAGAAACAGCTCCACTATACATAATATGTGATTTGTCAAAATCTGTACAATCTCTAAAACTTTCAACTGATTCTGTCAAAGTAAAAGTAGATTATTGTACCCGAAAGATAATGTAGAATATTGTGGATATAATTTGTGAATTATATATATATATATAATAAAAACTAATATAATTGGTTCTTGTTCTTGCTACCATGGTAGGCTGACTAGGAGAAAAAGGAAAAAAGTTCTTAGATATATATTTTGCTCTACCGCTTTTTCTAAACTCAACCACTGTACTTGTTATACAGCATACATTCGAATGCAACTATTACTATGTCAGTGGTATGATTAAATTTTAATTTGTTTGTTTCATAAAATGTTGTCATCTTCCAGTCAATGTAATCAATCCATAATCATTGTATTAAATCCTTTGTAAATTGTTCTGCCCGAAAGGGCTCCTTAATTGGAAATAAAGATATTTGTATCGTATTTGTTGTTGTATCAAGATGAAATTGGGAATGTTTGTAGTCTCAGGACCTCACATGAACATCATCCCTGCAATATGATTCCAATTGGTCTAGTAGTTCAAAGGAAACGATCAAAATGTGAAATATTAATGACAACATTGCATATATATTGCTAGGCAAGCTAATAATATATACAAACAAATGTCATTTCGATCTTACTCAGGGGTTGAAAATTTCTTTGGGCAGGCCCAAGCCCAGGGCTTTTTCAACTTTTTTAACCCAAGCCCGATCAGTGATTTGCCAAGTCCCAATTTGTAGGATAAAATTGAAATTATATTTTGCATGTGAATATTTTGTAGTAAAGAAGACACAGTGATATGGATTTGTATATAATATTCAACAAAAAAAAGTAATTTACAACTATCGGGTTGCGTTGTTCAATTACAATAAAGTGTTAAGTCATTGATACAAGTTTTGAAATATTATCGTCGTTTCTCCCTATCATACTTAAGATCTTTATTTCTGGAAGTGTCAGGATCAGTTGGCTCGTCGTCCGCTTTCCGTTTTTCCGCTTTTTTTGACTAAAGTTAAAATTAAACAACGACATTTTTCTTAAAATTTGTCAACATAAACACATGATTGATCAATTGTTATTCCAACGCTTGACTTTACATAGGTATGTGGGAAGCACATAGGTGATTCGGAACTCATTAATATTCATGAGGAATATCGATTTGTCCAGGATGTGTATTACCGTTCTTAAAATAGCGTTTACAGTACTTATTTACAGTGAAATGAGACGATTGACAAAAACTTGCATGTGATTTGAATTGAAAACAATTCGTTTAGAAAAAAGTGGAGTTTTTATTTCATTAAAGGCATGCCCGATGGGCTTTTTCCATGGAAAAATGCCAAGCCCGAAGTTTCAATTTTCTAGTCCCGGGCGTCGGACTTAAGGAATTTTCAACCCCTGCTTACTGCTTATGTAATTTGTAAAGCAAAATTATGTCCTCCAGGACAATATTTCATGATTATTTTGTAATGGAATTTTGTCTTATCTATGATATTTTGTCCTTTATCTGGACAGTATAATGTCATGGACAATATATTATAATGAAAATGTGTCCTAACAAAGGGAGATAATTCTCAATCAGTTTTTATATCCCCAATTAACCAGGGTTCATTTGATTTGTATAGCGAATCTGATAATTCATTGAAAGACAACTTTCTATTGAATGAAAGTGACAATAATTTACTTAGTGAAATTGAAGTTTTAGAATCTGAGATACCAGTTACACCACTCCCTCAGAAACGTGCACGAAAATTTAAAAAACTTCGCCAATCTAGTATTTATGAACAATTGTTATTAAATTTTGTTTTTGTATAAATTTATGTATTTCTGGAATATATGTATTTGTCTTTGGTTGAGCAATTTGACAATGGTTGTTAATATATTTCAAATTAAATCAAATATAGTGTGTAATAAATATCATTTCTATGACAAAGGAATCTCTTATATTTTGAAATAAAGTATAGTATATATATATGAAGCATAAAAATATCACATATCAAGTTGATGTCGGACATTACTTCAGTTAAAAAATGTCCAGTAAGGATGGACAATATCTCATGATGGAGGACACAATTTCATTATGAAATAATGTCCATGGACAATATTTCATATGATATTTGGTCTGGAGGACATTATTTCATGGAGGACACTATTTTATGTTACACTTACACTTACAATTTGCCCAATGTTTATTATATCATATTTGTGCTTAGAAAATGACTTGCATTTTGATGGAAATGACACAACTTGAAACAAAAGTATTGCAGAGTACTAGTAGTAGTATTAGAGCCGATAATCTCCGCTGAACTTACCATGAAGGCTACAAGTGTTTCTGACACTGCTTGTCCTTTACTGGCACATTCTTGTGCTATTTCTCGTATGATGTTCTTGATCACACTTTCTGCTTGGGCTCTTGACATTTTGAAAAAGAAATTTCAGTTCTGAAAATATAAATTCATCTGTTATAATAAAATTTGTACTTTCTGTGATATGAAACCCATAGTGGAAACAAAATCTCATCATTGCTTAAGAATAGTTGTTTATTATTAAAGGAATGTAGAATAAATTGTGATATTTTAGATAAAATAAATATGCTTTCTGTTACAGACAGAGTATGTCAATTAAGAATAAATCATGTGTTCAACATTTTTCATGGACAAAAATTTTATGTCATTGTGTATAGTCATAATGTATATATTTATTTATGTTCCTATTTTTTCGGGCAACATTTTGTGCTTAGTGCTAAATATTATATTTAGTCATTTTTTATTATATTTATAAGTCCCATTGGAAATAAGCCTTCGGGTTTTATGGGTTATCCAAGGCAGTCATGCACTGTTCTTAAACCTATTTATTTTATTTAATGTAATGTTTTTGGCTTAAATATATGTGCTTGATATTTGCCTGAATAAAAATGAATGAATAAATGCAAACTTGTGTCATGATTGTGGTCCATTCATTTTCTTAAGAAAATTCATGACATGGTGGTACTTTCGAACTAATGATTTTAGGCTCGTGTTTTTGGAAATATCTACAGAAAACTAACTGCATGTTTGCTTTCGTTGATGCAAATTTGATTAAAATCATTGAAGAATTGGATTCAGCCTCAGGCAGTCAGGGTAACTGTTTGAGAAATTGCGATTTAAAATGAAATACATAGAAAAAAGATTATTATTATTATTATTACATAGCACATATATTTAAACAAAAAACATTACATTAAATAAAATAAAAGGCTGTTGGCCACTGGTCACATTAAATTTTGAAACTACTGTAAACTAGAGGGTCAGGTGAGCCTGTATCACTCATAATTCTGAATGGGGACCATCCAAGGACCATTTTGAAGTAAAAAAAGGGGAGTAACTCTGGT
>MJUT01038062.1:91813-115240 GCA_002080005.1 Gigantidas platifrons
GCGATGTTCATGATGGACAGCCGCGATGTCCACGATGGACAACAATTGCGTGCAGTTATAAATATTATTATATTCGTCTCCGTTTGTTTCCTCAATGCATCTAGAACTTTTGTAACCTTTCCCACCTAGTTGTCAGAACGTGTTAAATGGGGTATATTTTATCGTGAATTTTATATTTGATACATAACTTACGTGATTTTTTTTAAAGCAGCATCTACTTCATGACATATTTTGTAGTAGTGGGTTTTCTTTTAAAAGTGATGGCACAGGGAATTCCTGTATTTGAATGATTTTTACAGTATTGTACCTGCAGGTGCCTCCGCAATGAACTGTCGCCTGTCAATCAATATCCATAGATCAAAGACCGAAATCAACATTGCTACTGGTATTCCCAGGAGAGAAGACAACACCTGTTTTATATAATGAACTTAAAATGTTTTCTCATTCATAATACAGTGCTTGTCAAAGAAAAATTTAAAGGATTGGAAAATTATGATATTGTTTTGTTTTTGTTTAATGTTGAAATCGTTTTCATAAAAAAAATGATTTTGGTTGATTATATATTTATTTATTTATTTATTTATTTGCAGTTACACCCATATGGGTCAAAGCAAAATACATACACACATTCATAGGGATTTTTTTACATGCGTCAATACTTTGGCCACATACTGTACAATGTATCATAATCCGGGAAACGAGAAAAAAAAATGATTTGAAACTTTGAACCTTTAAATTAAGAACCTCTTAAGGACAATGTACACATTGTACAATTACACGTACTGAAGTAAAAAAAGAATATTGCTGAGATAATGCATGCATTGTATTAATTACACAAACTAAAGAAAACTGTTCGTCTTTGAATTAAGAATATCTCGAGGACGATGTGCACATTGCACAAATTAAACGTGATGTCTTTTCGTGTCCTGATTTACACACACATTTGTGTGCTTGTTATATTTCCTTTTGGTAGACCTAAGACTGACATGTGGTAGAAAACATTTCTAACAAGGATAGAAGGTAACAGTTTTTTTTTAAATTTAATTAATAATTATATACTTTTTATATCAATGTAAAAACAAATATGCAAAATGGTTTTCAAAAAGAAGTAGCACGTTGGAATCGAGGTAACTAGAACATGATTGCATGTAAATGAATTGTAGTGTGTATTGTGAGGCTCTCTGCCCGGGGCATTTCCTGTCAGGTATTAGATACATATGTACGTGTATCATGTACTTGTACTATTATACTGACTGCTTATAATGACTGCCCCTTGCTGGGACCTTGATTGGACAATAAAATCTTATCTTATCCTATCTTATATTAATTTGCAATGTTTCATTATTTGTCACACAATGTATCTGTTGGTTTGATGACACAAAGTATTTAATTTGAAAAATAAACTATGAAAAAGAAATTTAAAACTAAATAAATAAACTGCTGAAAATCACTTAAGGTTATTAAGTGGATTTTCATATACAAAGTTAAGTGAGTTATTATATATTAAATGTGAATTGATTTATGATGGTATCTGATAGGCTCTGATCTGGCCGTGCAGTCACTGAACATATTTTCGTTTTTTTTTGTGTGTTTACATAATGTATCTTCGTATGCCTCCAATCATTTCAATCATTGTATTAAATTGTTTGCCCCTGGTGGGACCTTAAAAAAAATCTTATTCTTTATTCTATACAAACGTGAATTTGAAAACCTGTCTATATAGGAATTCTTGTGTTTGCACTTGTTTTATTTTATTTTATGTTTTTTGCCAAAAGAAAAAAAGTATTCTCACACCNTCGTATGCCTCCAATCATTTCAATCATTGTATTAAATTGTTTGCCCCTGGTGGGACCTTAAAAAAAATCTTATTCTTTATTCTATACAAACGTGAATTTGAAAACCTGTCTATATAGGAATTCTTGTGCGTTTGCTCTTGTTTTATTTTATTTTATGTTTTTTGCCAAAAGAAAAAAAGTATTCTCACGCCAGACTGTAAATGTAAAATGTAAGTGAACTACAAATGTTATGGAATGACTGAAACACTCTCTATTGCTGTTCAATAAATAAATTTGATCACATATCGGATAAAAATGCATTAGTTATGGCCTTTTTTTTTTCTTTTTCTTTTTTGATGGATTTATATAAAATCGCGTAAGCAGAAATTACCGGGAATTTGAAACGCAACAGGAATCGTCTTTTAAACATATGAATCCTATACCAAATTTTGTCACCCCTCTTATAAGTTATTTCACAAAAAAGGAAACTTATTTCTATTTTATTTCTGTACAATGAGCATGCTTATTTGTAGCAGGCTTATTTGTCAGTCAATTATACATCAAAAAGACGGATAAGGGGAAATTAACACATGATTGACAAGGTGAGAGAGAGTTGTAAAATAAATGGATTACGGATGTAGAAAACAGAGAATACATTTTTTTTTTTGGACACGAGAAAGAGAATCGCATGACTGCAACAAAACTATTATTATGTAGTTTCTCTCCTCGCTTGCCGCGCTGATAACGTGTTGTCCGCGAATGCCATGATGGACAATTTGGCTGGCCGCGGTCGGCCGCGAGGAGATCGCGGACTTCCCGATACCAATTATTCAATTTCCGCCCCGCGATCATCCCAGAGACCGCGCGGACTTGGCGTAATCCATCCTGTCTGTAGTGTACATGTATCTAGTCTTTTTGTGCATGCATATTATAGAATTTGTAAAAAAAAATTGTGATGATCATGCTACAATTTCTACAGTTTTAATGGTAGTTTTGAATTACAGACTATTTCATAATTTTGAGCACCTGAGTTCACCATCGGTTTTTAGTAGGAATCGTGTTACTTGATCTTTAAAGTTTTGTGTACATGTATGTTTTGTAGATCATTGTTTGTCCTTTTTCTTTTGGCCATTGTGTTGCCTGTCCTTCTTTTATTTTAACGGGTTCTGATTACCCCTTTGGTAATGGTATTTTCAAACTCTTTTTTGACCTTTTTAATATGATGTGCTACTGATTTGATGTAGCTACATTTGTACATGTAACTCTTTCTTATTGATGCTGAGATACATGTACAATGTAGTGTTTATAAGTTACATGCAGCACTTGATCAGCTAGATCTGTAGTCAAGGTGTCATCTTGTCAATGTGAGGTGTCATGGGTTATATATTAGTTTCATTGAAGGATTATTGTCCATATACCGGTATAACATGTATATTGTTGACTGCTAGCATAGCTTTTACTGTACTACTACACATTATGAAAAATGTAAAAATGTACTTCCCTTTCAATGATGTTTACGTATTATATAAAGAATGTTATGTGCTTAACTTTCTCCCCAATTTCCATTATGTATGGTCTGTCACTGTTTTAAAATCAAATTTAACTTCCCTTTGAAAAAAAGATAAGATAATAAATACATGTACATGTATATACAAATGTATGTAAAATGTATAAGTCATTAAGCCTATTTACATGTACATTTTGTGTTTAAAGTCCAGCTTAAAACTGGGACAATAATATTGTTCACATAATAACATTAAACATGCATATACAAAAATGTAATGTGTGTTGACAGTTTTGAGATATACATGTACTTTTGTGATCATGTCAATATTTTCACAACAACATTTGAAGAAATAGTAAGAAAATACATGTGGTACCAGTAGCTTAAAAGTTGAAGAGAAAATATTTGTTCTGCTCTGTTCATGATGAAAAAAAAAACAATGATGTAAAGGTAAAATGGGAAGCCAATGATGAATTTACTGTTATAGTCCTAACCAGCATCAAGTGTTTAGTTAACTAATTAACATTAAAATAATGGGTCCCTCTAAAACAAGAAACAAAACAGAAACCCAACGCAACGAAACAAAACCGGGCGAAACGAAATGGAAATCGAAACGAAACGAAACAAAACTGAGTAACAAAACCGAAACGTCAAAAAGGATAATGTTTTGAAACATATCTAATACATTCCCATAGTTTAAAATTTGGCAAAGCTCCGTTGATGCCTGTCACTAGTATTAACGGTTCGGTGAACTGTGGACAGGGGAGTTCTTCATATCAAAGCAACAAGCCAAAGGGATAATCCAGAAAATCCTAGGTCCAAAACAAAATGGTGATACAGAGATTACACAAATAGAGACGATAACATAACATAACTTTATTGTTCCAATCAAGGGCCCACAAAAGGCGAAGACATATTATAACGATCATGATTAGTGTGGGTGTATTGCCACTGGTTGCAATACTTGGAAAGACACCAGGAGATGGTGTTTCCCCGTGTCAGATCCAGAACTGCAAGCAATGTAAAGTTAACAATAAAATGAAATACTGACATGCATCATTTATAATTTCTCTGGATAAACTGACTTCTTATTTTCTATACAGTTGTGTTTTTACAAGTCATTAACCAAATAAATTGTTCTTGTGAATTCATGTTTAAAAGGTTAGGACAACTTTGAATTATGAGTTTATTTAGATTTTGTCTGTCCTCCCTCTGTGTGTTGATTACAATATGATAGAAAATGACTTTCTTCTTCCACCTCACCCATATTACACTGCTGAAACAACAAGGACGAAACAAATAAACAGATTTGAAAACGAGCGCCATAAAAAAATAAAAGCACTAGCAATCTGAACCCTCACACAAAAACCGGGAGTATCACCAGGTGCATCGGAAGGGTTTGCATGATCTACTCTGCGCGAGGCACGTGATTAACTTATCGTATAAATATATTGATATGTTGCACGTTTTTTCATGAAATTGACACGAAATGTACGCATGAAGTGACATTCTCTCGGCAGTCATATTAAACAGTCTTTTTTATAACACAGAATTTGAGAATTATTGCAGATATTTTTTTTAGGCCAAAGTGAAAACAAAACTGCCTCAAAGCGAAAAAAAAAGGTCATTTTAATTACGATTTTTTTGCCGTTTTGTGGTTCAATTGATTCCCGCTTGTTGATATTAGAAAGATTGCATAAAAATAGGGAATGTAAAGAAACAACAGTGGGATGAAAAACCAACGGACATGTCAAAACATAACATGATCACATTGCCCGTGAAGGGTATGACGAGCATCTATAAAGGTAGAAATTATACCCCCCCCCATGAAAAAAATTCTGATAGAAAATGGTATAAGAGGTGCAAAATGGCAATATAATCAAGATTCTCCGAAAATTTCATGGACCAGTTAAATAGTTTAGAATGAGTTGGGAGTGCACATTTGGTAACGGATGGACGGACGTACAGACTAAACCCATAATTAAAAATACAAAATGGCTTCATTATTATTTGGCAATGTTAAACAAATGTGCGATTTGGACTCTAGGGAGACCTTAATTTATATTTAGTTCTGTTTTAATGCTACTTTATAAAAAGCTGTTTGTTATTTTATAACAACTGGGTCGATCGTACTGTCTGATGGACTGTTAGTCCCCTAGGGCAGCACAATCCCAGAAGTCCAGCACGTAGGTGCTGGCCTGAAAAAAAGACAATATTATTTTGAAAACAAGCTATATATCTAAATTATAGAAATTCATAAAACGGGGGGAAGGTTTAATCTCCCTCGTGCAAAGCTCCTCCCTTAGCTGATTTTGGCGTTGTTAGTTGCAGTGTGACGGGTGCCACATGTGCCATGATGTGGAGCAGATCATGCTTTCCCTTCCGAAGCACCTGATGATACTCCCGGTTTTTGTGGGGGTTCACACTGCTAGTGCTTTATTTTTTGTGGCGCTCATGTTCAATTCTGTTTATTTGTTTTGTCCTTGTTATTTCAATTGTCTCTTTTTGTGTTATCTCTGTATCGCCATGTTTTTGGACCTATGATTTTCTTAATAGTCCCTTCGGCTTGTTGCTTCGGTATTCGTTTGTCAATGTATTTGAGGTCTTTCAGTTTAATTGTTCTCCATCATTCCTTATACATCTTTTGGTTTTTTGTTCTTCCAAATGTTTTGGTTTTATCTGCACTGATGAGACATAGGTTGTCGAAATGGCCATTTGTTGAAATCAAATTTACTGCAGTTTCGGTATTTTGTTATTTTCGGATGAAATGACACTAGAAATAAAACCAGTCAGATTGTGTGTTTTCTTACAGTTTCTGGGCAATTGAGTTCCAAAACAAAACCATGACTGGAATTTTACCAAGTACTTATTTTTATACACCCGTCTTAAGATGGATGTATTATGGTAAACCATATCCATCTTTCCGTCCATCCGTTCGTTTGACATGTCTCTCTCTAACTTCAGAACCCCTTGGCCAATTCACTCCAAACTTTGCGGGTTCTTGACCAATTCGCTTTAAACTTTGCAGAGCTATTGTATAAATGGGCGTATTATGCACTTGGTGCAGCCGATTTTTTTCTTCATTTTTGTCTGATTTCAGCAGTTTTATTCCGTTAAATTCCACTTGACAAGAACTTTTGAGAACATGCCAATGGAATTTGTGTAACTCTCCCTAAAATCACACTTTACGGAGTACTTTGAATTTGTTTTTTTATTCGATTTCTTTTTTTTCTGGATTTGTCTTGAC
Organism: Gigantidas platifrons; assembly: GCA_002080005.1. Lineage (NCBI taxonomy): Eukaryota > Metazoa > Mollusca > Bivalvia > Mytilida > Modiolidae > Gigantidas > Gigantidas platifrons. The sequence continues at coordinate 98,340 of MJUT01038062.1, forward strand.
ACAAGTTTTTAGAAGTGTAGCAACGGTGTTTATTACATATTTCGAACCTTTTCATCTCTCATAGCATAATTTAGCACTATCTGTTCGTGATAAGTATCGTACTTCTAGTTCTGCTCGTTTCATTGAGTTTATTTTCAAACGTGTTTAATATATGCACATGAAGTATATATAAATAGGAATGCATTTGGTTGATTTTTTTCCCCTCGTGTTGTTTCGTTTCAATTTTATTTCGATTCGATTTCCATTTCGTTTCGTTTCGTTTCATTTCACCTTGTTTCATTTCGTATCAATTTTGTTTCATTTCGCCAAGTTTCGTTTCGTTTCGACAAGTTCTGTTTCGTTTTGCCAGGTTTCGTTTCGTTTCTTGTTTTAGAGGGACCCTAAAATAATAATAAAAACATTCCTATTAAGAAAATGTTAAAATTAAAATATGACATCCAATTGATTAGAATTGGTCACATTTTCAAGTTCGATGATAGTTATACCAAACCAGGCGAATGACAATGACCTTTGAACATGTTGAGAAAAAAAACTTGTTATTTATACTGTTCAGGAAATAAACATTGTTACAAATATAGCTTGTATGATTCAAGTATTATAACATTTTTTTACAATAAATATTATAGGATTAAACGCTTCTTTTCAGGAGTTCGTGCATGTGTAAATGGTGCTGATGCACTCACAAAATGAATAAACGTCCAGAGGACGTGTATGTAAAGTTTGTGAGTGCATCGGCACCGTTTACACATCATGCATGAACTCCTGAAATGAAGCATTTAATACTTATAATTCTGCCACATGAATCTTTTCCCTATTTTGATTATTAAACTGATTTTCAGGCTTGTTTTCAATCGACGGCCTCCATATTGTTTATACTGGTTGTACAAAAAAGTTCATCGAGTTATGAATGGATCAAAAACAAACACGTGACAGTGCTCTTGTCCAATCAAAAGGCAAGAAAGCGATATACATTAATTCTACAAGAATTATAGTATAATGTACTTTAATAATGTACTGTAAAAGTATATATCAGTTTAAGTTTTTAATTTTTTGGCCTTAAAATGACATGGAAAACTGCCCTGTGAAAATCAGGTATGTCAAGCAAGTCACCACCTCAAGGACTATTCAACTTGTAATTGATGAAAAAAAAACTTTATTTTACTTAGAATATTTTTTTAAATTACTATTAGATAATAAAATATATACGTTTTGTAATGTGTATCAAGCAACTTAATATTATGAGATATTGTGGACCCGGGCCAAACAACTCATACAAGCCTATCACCAATACGGAGTGGGTTCGCTCCTGGCTTTGTAAATTACAAAAAGGGTGTACTGACTGTACTCGACTCGCAGCTGCAAGTGATAAAGTTTACCAGTTGGAATTTCTTGCCCATGGTTGGTGGTTCTCTCCGGGTAATCCTGCTTCTTCCACTACTAAAACTGGTCTCCATGATATAGCTGAAATATTCCTGAAAGTGGCGTTATTTCCGTTAAGCACAATAAATCAAATCAATCAAATTAAATATTATGAGATATTAAATAGACTAGATAATCAATATATACAAAAGATAAAACTCAGTACTAATAAAACAGGCATACATTGTATGTAGGCTCTCCTGTAAAAGTTAATTTCTGTAAAGATGTCAACATTTTCTTCTTGGTCACCACCAGAGTTTGTGATCATGCACATGATTCCCTGAGATGTTGAGGTAGATATTTGGTATGGCACTTTGTGATAAAATTTATGTGAGACTTACATTAATTGTCCCCGACGCTTCGTCGAAGGGGACTATAGAAATGGGTATCGTCCGTCCGTGTGCTTTTTGGTTTCCAGATGATAACTTGTGAATGAAAAGTCAGATTGAAGCTAGGTTTGGTATGTAAGTGTATCTTATGAATATCTAGGTCAAGTTCGATAATGACAATTTTTCGACTATTTTTACTAGAGTTGTGCCCCTTTTTATACCTCAAAATTGCTAAATATTTGGTTTCCAGATGATAACTTGGGAACAAATAGTCAGATTGAAACTAGGTTTGGTATGTAAGTGTATCTCATGAATATCTAGGTCAAGTGCGATAGCGATCATTTTTCGACAAATCTTACCAGAGTTACATCCCTTTTTATACTTCAAAATTGCTAATATTTTGGTTTCCAAATTATAACTTGTGAACAAAAAGTCCGATTGAAACTAGGTTTGGTATGTAAGTGTATCTCATGAATATCTAGGTCAAGTTCGATAATGATGATTTTTCGACAAATCTAACCAGAGTTACTCCCCTTTTTTTACTTCAAAATGGTCCTTGGATGGTCCCCTTTCAGAATTATGAGTGATACAGGCTCCCCTGACCCTCTAGTTTACAGTAGTTTCAAAATTTAATCTGACGATGTAACCTTGGCGTCGGGGGACCAGTGGCCAAACGGCCTTTTATTTATATATGTCTACAAAATGTACATGAGTTCAATAATTTTCTCCTTTTACTTTGGTTTTCTCCTCCAATTTTAAGCTGATATAAAGCTACGATATAACTGAGATATTGATAAAGCTACAATATAACTGAGATATTGATAAAGCTACAATATAACTGAGATATTGATAAAGCTACGATATAACTGAGATATTGATAAAACTACGATATAACTGAGATATTGATAAAGCTACGATATAACTGAGATATTGATAAAGCTACGATATAACTGAGATATTGATAAAGCTACGATATAACTGAGATATTGATAAAGCTACGATATAACTGAGATATTGATAAAGCTACGATATAACTGAGATATTGATAAGGCTATGGTATACTGAGATATTGATAAAGCTACGATATAACAGATATTGATAAAGCTACGATATAACTGAGATATTGATAAAGCTACGATATATCTGAGATATTGATAAAGCTACGATATAACTGAGATATTGATAAAGCTACGATATAACTGAGATATTGATAAAGCTACGATATAACTGAGATATTGATAAAGCTATGATATAACAGAGATATTGTTGAAATTGGAATGAAAGAGACAACTAGAATCCTAATATTCATGGGAGTCATGTTACATTTGTATTCAATGTTTTAGTTTTATGTGTAGTGTTACTCCCATGGTACATGTACATGTATCATCAAGCTTTTCTTGATTATAGATAATGATTAAAAATAGCAATATTAATATGAAAATATATATATTAGTAACAGAAGACATGTTACAAATCTTGAAATACATGAATAACTGACATGTCCTAAAATTAAAGATACTATATATGTATATGTTTAGAATCATGTAAGTTCTGTATACTCCATGGCATCACTGTTTGTTTGGTGTTACAGTAAACATGCTGTTCTTATGTAACTTTTGACATGTTTGATTTTTACAAGAGTTTTAAATGAATTTTCTTGCAGGTACACTTTTGATAAATGTTTGAGTGAAATTTAAACCCCTTATTTATGTAAAATATATGTTTTAGGGCTTCTGTGTGCATTTATATAATTAGTTAAGAAATATTCTGAAAAGAAGTGAATTTTAAAAATTGTAGCAATTACATGTTTAATGTACATGTATGATATTTTACATATAATTCAGTTATTCCAGATATTTATTTTGTTTTGTACATTGTATAATTTTGTATGTATATAATGATATTGAAATGAACATGTGCAATTTTTTTTTCTTCAGTTATTTGCAACTTCAAAGTTGATAGAGTTGGATTTTTAAACTTATTCATTGGAGATGTGGTACAAATATATGAAGAAGGAGATGGTATGTACATTTGTACTAGGTATCAAATGAATATTAAATATTTTATGACCTTTAAACATGCTTGTTTATTTAATAACAATTCCTTATAATATAATAATAAAATATGTCAGCAAGATTAATAACATGTATGACTTATGAGAATTTTATCCTTGACTTATAAATTAAATTTTATTTATGTTTGTATGTATGACATTTTTCCTCCCATTTTTAGCAAAAGAAAAAAATGTCCTATTTCTTTTATTTGAATTTTAGTTTAAAAAAATCAGCACATGCTGAAATTTGCAGTGATACTGCAACAACAATTTTAACTCTTGGTGATACTAGCTAATGTGATATGAAATTTGTAATTTTTTTAAGGCATCGATATTTTTTATATATAGTTATATTTAACTGCATCGGTATGATAATGGTTAGTGTTCTGGCCTTGAGTGCGGAAGATCGTGGGTTCGAGTCCCGGTCGGGTCAAACCAAAGACTATAAAATTGGTATTTGTTGCTTCTCCGCTAATCACCAGCATTACGGGTAAAAGCAAAGACTGGTTGGCTCGGAATCGGGATAATGTGTCCAAGTGGGATGCCATGTCTATCCGTGGACTGTTGTTTCACTGAGCTAGCAATATAAAAAATCTAACTAAGCATGTTGGTCTAGTACAAAGCAGATCTCATCATCATCTCATTGAAAATTAACTTGTTCTCACCATGATCTGAAAAATTGTTGAGTTGACGTTAAGCAAAGTTATATTATTTATTTCAGGTTGGTACAGAGGTCATCTTGCTAAAGACAAGAGTCAGAAAGGGATTTTCCCAAAGTCATTTGTACATTTAAAAGAAATAGGAATCAATAAAACAGGGTATGAATCTCTTCAAAACTAAAGCTTATGTCTGTTCTTCATATGGTTTTCACTAAATTTATTGCTATGTTGTCTAAAAATTTAGAGAAGTGAAAAGGTGTTTGAGGATGATACATCTGAAGACTGTAGACAGGATGTATTATATGATGTCCATCTGTCCTGCAATAAACATTAATTCTAATTTGCCTCGACTGATTTTCTTTAAACTTTTCAAGACTATTACGGATTGAGGCTTAGTAGCTTTCAGCTTAAATAACTCCAGATAGCTCAATTACTTGCAGCCGCATCGGTAGTGTAATGGTTAGCGTGCTTGCCACGGTCGTGTCAAAACCAGACAGTTAAATTGGTATTTGCTGCTTCTCTGCTAAGCATGCAGCATTATAGAGTAAAGACTGGTTGATTCGGAATCAGGTTAATGCATTCAAGTGGAACGACATGTCTACCCATACAAGACTTTTGTTTTAGTGAGCTAGCGTATAAAAATCCAACTAAGCCCATTGGTCTAGTTCAAAGCGGACACTTGTCTTCCTACAGTGGAACCTGTCTAATCCGACACACCAAGGGACCAGGGAAATGTGTCGGATTGAACAGGATGTCGGAATACCCAGGTTTTATTTTACTTAACATAATTACTTTGGGACCATAAATTTTTGTCAGATGTCACAGGATGTCGGATTGCACAGGTTAAACTGTAGCTTGTTCTCGCCATGATATAGCTGAAAAATTGCTCATTTGATTGGAATTAGACAATAATCACAACAACAACTAAACAAATCAATTATATTGGCCTATTTTGAAATAAAACCATTGGTTCATTATACTTTGTCACAAATTAGATTAACTGTATGTCACAAAAAATATAAGAGTTCTGGTGCTAAATTATGCATGTACATTTGTATCTTTTATAAAAATCAAGTTGAAATATTGTATTTAAATTTATGTTTCTTCTTATAGTCCATGAAAACAAACATCTATATTTATTTTTTTTAATGTGAATTAAAGATTAAAGAAATATAAGAGATATAAGTTTGAAAATTGAAAAAAAAAAACCCATTGTGTTTCAAGTTTTTATATATCACTTAATAAAGATACTTTGTGTTATCTGTAATTTGGATATCTTTCCTTTGATCTCGCCTAGTGATATCAGTATCAACGGAGTGATCATGAGGAGTGATCATGATTCTGGAAATTATCTTCAGTGTCACATCAAACATAACATTACAGATAAAAACAATGACATTCTTTTTTTTAGATATTACTAGTATTGCACCTCATCCTTGGATATTAGGAATAAAATTTGTTTCCACCTTCAAAGCTGCCATTATTCTATATCTATGCTATTTACAAACTTGTATTTTGAGTTAGAAATAAGATAATAATTGTCTTTTAGGGAAAATGTTTTCAATCAATATGTTGCTTATTCACTGCATATTTCATGGTTATTTTGTAGATCTTTAGGCTTATCTGGAAAAATATCAGCACAAGAGTTACCATTGATACAAGAGATCACAACTGTACTGAAAGAATGGCATATGATATGGAAAGATATATATGTGGTATTTATATCATTTCTTGATTATTGTTTTTTTTGGTGGGATGGTGTTGGGGGGATAGATAGATGGTTTTTGGGGGTGGGATTAGGGGAATAGATGGATCATAAAAAGATATGGAAGACAAGTTTATTTCCTTTTCTGCTTATGCATCAATTTGCAGTATTGGAAGAAATTAGTTAATTTCAATGTTTGGGCATGTACTCTGATGTGATATTGTAAGACAGTAATTGATTTCATGTAAAATTTGTATTTTGTGTAACCAAATTCACATCAATTGAAGGTGGATGGATACCCAGGTACATGTCAATTAAAATTTTGAAGTATTTGAAATATGATGTTTACTTCTATAATAATAGTACAATTATGACCTGGAATGAGCTAATATTACAATGACTACTATTTATTTCTACCATAACAGGAAAGAAGGGCAGAGCTTCAAAATGTTCAGGATATGATGCAAGAACTGATAGAACAAAGAAGGAAGATCATGTCTCGAAAACTAACATCAGTAAGTCTTCAGACTAAAATAATTGAAATAAATGAAATTGATCTTGTGGAAGTACTATAAAATATATAATTACATAACAGGATTCGACATTAACGGTTGTCCAAATGTTGGACCCTGCATAAAATAAATTTTGGATGTTTATGTATTTATTTATGTATCAGACTAATACCATTCCAGAGTTGTGCCCTATAATTATGCTGAAAATAATAATTTTATTGATCTCATATCCAATTAGACTAACATTTTGAAATTACACTTAGATGGAGAAATGCAGATCAAGTTTAATTTTATTATATCTGACTTTTATAATTCCAGAGTTGTGTCCCTTTATTTCACATTTCACCTACAGAACAATAGCAACTTGACTTGAACATCTCTGATCCCATATAATGGATGGAATGAAACAATTTGAATAAAAAAAAACCTTGGAATCATTCTTCTTCTATAAATGTATCCAATCCACTTTCCAACATGGCCACTAAATAGTAATAGTATCAAACAAATGATGAGTTAATGTCTCTGGTGAGCTACTACAGGCTCTACAGAACCTATTTCTCAAATTGTTAACATCTAATACTTTGAAAAGTGTTTACTTTATTTTGCTCTTGTACAGACAAATTTCCATCAGGTGCCTTTTCTGAGAATACACAAAAGAAACATTTTCAGAAAATTTGTGTGGACCTGAAAACCATAAAATATACAAATGAGATTTCATCTCTCTATGAATTTATCCCCCATGCAAAATATTTGGTTTACAAATTGCAAAAGTAGCCATTTGATTTGATATTTCAGGAGGAACTAAGAGACATACAACAGAAGATTGCAACAAAAATAGATTTCGGAAATGCGTAAGTGGTATCTTTAATTTAGCAATCAAAATTAAAATTTTGACTTGTTTTTGTTTTTTTTTATAAATTTTTTTTTGTTGAAGTTGAATTCATCTTGAAAAGGTACAATGTACTTGTACAATATTTCTGATTTCCATTTTATTGTGATTTTTTTTTTACATTTAACCAAGCAGTGTTGACCAGTTAGTAGATATCGATGCAGTATGACGAATGAAAATGTAACCTTTATTACCTTTTATTTTATGCAGTATAATTCATGATAAAAGTGTTATAATGCCATTTATTTAAAAAGTTTCACAAGTACTGATATTGGACATATTATACAAAATTATTAAAGCTTTTAAAATTAATCTTCTAAATGATTTTGTGCAGTACATTTTGTGTTATAGCAACACCGTTGACAAGTATATATCTTTGTAGATTGCTATCATTAGACCTGGTTGTAAGAGATGAGCTTGGAAATGTTCTTGATCCTGATACAACTAGCACCATACAGTTATTTAGACAGGTGATCATTTTATATATGTTGAATACACCTTTCAGTAACTAATCAGTATGGTTTAATAAAACATTATACAACAAAATGTTTATATGAAAATAATTTTTGTTTCTTAGTTTGAACATAAAAAGATTGTCATACACATAGTCTCTGTCTGATTGTCATACACATAGTCTCTGTCTGATTGTCATACACATAGTCTCTGTCTGATTGTCATACACATAGTCCCTGTCACCTTGATGTTGTAGTGGTTAGCATGCCTGCTACAAGTGTGTTAGATTGTGGGGTTTATCCCCGGTTTGGTCAAAGAAAAGACTATGAAATTGATATTTGTTGCTTACCCACTAAGCATGCAGCATTAAGGAATAAGACTAGAGGCTAGTGTGTTAGGAGTCTAGATTATGTGTTCATGTGAAGTGACATCCATGTATCTATCTATTGTCTCTTGTTTCAGTGAGCAATAGCTAGCAGCATAAAAAATTCAACTCGGCATGTTGGTCTAGTACAAAACAGACATCATCTCATCAAAAAGTAACTAGAGTTCTCACCATGATATATCTGGAAAATTTGTCACTAGTCATTAAATATCAATCACTCATTCACTCACATACTTCCTATTGTAAAGAATCATTCTGCATGTCAATGTCTATTTACATATCAATGTTCATTTTATTATATCAATACAGTTATCTGTCTAAATCATGACATTTTATAAATGCTTGTGTTATTGTTGTCAATATTCTATATAGATATTAATAGAATGAACTAATCTGGTGATACTTCTATTTTCTATATTTCACAGCATGAAGAAGCATTAGATAGGATCAAGATGGAACAGGTTTGATAGATTTGTTTTTCTTTTTTCCTTATCTTTCCAAAATGTCATACATTTGATAGAAGTACATAATCCTAAATATTTTTTTATAAAGTTTGCAAAAGTTGAACTCAATGTATCATCCACAATAAAAAATAAATATGTCATCTGTTATAAATCATTAATCTTTATCATTATACAGATGTTTTTTATTTTTCTGTTTTATTCTGTCTTAAAATAAAATTATGATTTGGTTAAATAAAAAAAAACACTGAATGCCCCTTGATCTAAAAATTGATAAAGAGATGCATGATTTATCACACAATATGTTTTGATTTAGGTTGAAAAAGAAAAGGATGAATTAACAAGTATGAAATGGCCACAGACATTTAATATTTATGTCATGTTGAGAAATTTTGTCTGTCGTATTGGTGAAGATGCTGATTTATTAATGAGTCTGTATGATGCAAAGCACGCTAAATTTATAAGGTAGGTAAAATTTATTTTAACTGATCATGGTTTTTTTTATAAGATGAAATGTTTTTAATTATTTATTGTGCAAAAAAGGAAATAGATTAAATTAAGTGTTTGCAAATAAAAATTTAAAGACAGCATTGATTGCATGATGATCTGTCTATGACAATATACAATTTTATTTATTCAAGGGATGTCATTAATGACATACTTGATATGCCTTTTATGTCATCAACAAAAATATTATGAGGTTGGAAGATGATCACCTGAATATGAGACAAAAAGCAGTGGAAAAAACAAAGAAACTTACTGGAGTAAATTGAAAAAACAAAAGAGCACTTGATCATAAAAAAATTAAATAGAACTTGATTTTATCTTACAATAAAACCATAATAAAATTAAGACACAATTATTAGTTATACAAAGAAATATTAATTAAAGAAGGTTATTGCTATTATATATCTTTATTCTCATAAAGCCAATGTATAACAATGGTACAGAGATATAACAATAAGATCAAAATAACAACTATTTACAATATATATATACAAATTAGGAGAGTATTGATCTAGAAGTATAAATGGATTTGATGTCTGAAGTGGAAGGAGGAGTTCAAAGATTAATATTCTTTTCTGTATTTCAGTGAAAACTATGTTGTAAAATGGAGTAAAGAAGGTGTCCCAAAAGATTTAGACATGCTGAATAACTTTAAAGTGGTTTTTACTGTAAGTATTTAGATATTATGCTGAATAACTTTAAAGTTGTTTTTACTGTAAGTATTTAGATATTATGTTGAATAACTTTAAAGTGGTTTTTACTGTAAGTATTTAGATATTATGTTGAATAACTTTAAAGTGGTTTTTACTGTAAGTATTTAGGCCATACAAAGTTAATTTCTTGGTTCTCAGGCCCGCCCGCATGTGGAAATTCGTCGCCGCATTGCCGATTTTTTTGCAAAAATAGTAAAAAAAAATGTTTAAATGCGGTACCGCTGTCCGTACGGAAAAAACAACCGCATCCGTTTTTCTCTTATATCGCGTGGTCGGTGAAACGCTTTAAAACGCATCATGCTTAAATGAGATTTAAAGCATCGTTATGACAATGTATAAATAAAAAACGTATTTTCGTTTGACATTTAGACAAAATGTCAATCGTTTCTGTGCAAATTCGGCACAAATGTTTGCCAGTTTTACCAGGAAACATAATAGGGGGCTTCTCCGAAGCTTGTACCTTATTGGAATTGTTTACGGAGATAAAAAATGGTACGTTGGGACCAGCGGATTGGACGTTTCCATAAAAATTAGCCACTTGTGATGTTTCTGCCACCATCGGAAGAAATAAAATTGAAATTTTCAATAAAGTAATGAAAAGATTTATACATTGCCATATTTTTCACAAAAAAAAAAGAAGAAAAAATGCCTCCCTCATCACTTTTTACAGCAGTAAAAGGATAAAAAAAAATGCCTCCCTCCCTCATCAATTTTGACAAAAAAGGGCCTGAGAACCAAGTAATTAACTTTGCATGGCCTTAGATATTATGCTGAATAACTTTAAAGTGGTTTTTACTGTAAGTATTTAGATATTATGTTGAATAACTTTAAAGTGGTTTTTACTGTAAGTATCAAATGGACATTCATTTTAATCATATACATTGTATCACCAACAACTGGTAGTGAACAGTAAGATGTGTTTAATAACACAAAATCTGCATTTTCAAACATTTTTTCAGAAACTATAAACTTTATTAAAGCTAATTTTACCTGAATTATAATTGTGTGATTCCTTATAAGTTTTACAATTCTTATTAATATAAGGCCCAATTGGATAAATGTACTTTTCTGAAATCAATTAATCATTTGAAAAATACTAGATGGCTGTTACTACACAACATGTATCATAGGACTTTTGTGAAAATAAATAAGAATGGTTTTTCCTCAGAAATTACTAACCTGGTTGAAACCACAAGTGTACATTTATGATCTGTTGGAACCAGGGGAATGATCAAAGCTCAAATGAGGCTCTAGTTTTAATTATGAAATGGGCATTCTATCAAGGTTTATGTTTTCACGATAATAAAAAATATTTTTGTTCAAGTTAGTGACAGTTGAAATCAAGCTATGTGATAAATTTTGAGGAAGGTTATTTTGTCTGACCTGTGATGAAAGTCTGTGAAGATGAGACATAGGTATTGGTTTTCTGGCAGCAGTGATGGCATTAACACTGACAAGTTTTTGTGATTAGATCAGTTTCTCCATTACTGTACAACCTAGGCTCACCATATTTGGTCCACACCATATATGAAGATGCACTTCTTATCTTGTACATTTATTTGTAATGCATATATTTTTTTTTATCTGGAATAATTATTAAAAAAAATTACGAAGATTCATCATATGTATGCTTTTTTTTTTTTTTTACAGGACCTTGGTATTAAAGACAGACAGAGAGAAAAAGTATTTCTAGTCATACAAGTTGTTAGAGTTGGCAAGTGTTATTTTATACTTACACTGGTAGAGGGATACCATATTATATGTCACAATCAAAGACAAAGTGTACCTTCTATCACTGTTTACAGCCGTGTCTAGTTAATGTAAGATTACCAGTGTTGTGGTCACTCTGTATACATCATTCTGCATGCAGGGGCTCGTATTCTATGTTTTAATTCTGTGTCTGTTACAATTATAAAAATAACAATTACATGTCATTTACAGGTATATATTGAGTTTTTAATAATAATAATATACAGGTTGTCACTTAATATATGGCCATCATTACAAAATAATCTGATTGTAAAAGAAAAGTATAAAATCATTTTTATATAAAAATGTATATTATTGATGCACTTTTTAGTTCACCTGGACCTTCTTCTTCTCTTAAACCACATGGACAATTGAAACCAAACTTCCCAGGAATAATCATTTGAAGGTCCTGTAAAAAGTTTGGCTTTTTTATGCCGATCCGAAATTCAAGATGGCTGCCACCACAGCTCATAGTATTAACACAGGACCATATGGGGAAAATACAGAAATACATGTATGTTCTTCTCTGAAGCTATTGCACTGAATGAACCGAAACTGTGCATCAATCATTGGAAAGTCCTTTACAAACTTTGTGTTTTTTATGTTGATCGGAATTCTAAGATGACTACCACTGCAGGACATAGTTTTTACATAGGACCAATTGGTTCTTTTTATAACCAGGTGAACGATACAGGCTCTTGAGAGCCTCTGGTTTGATGTTTGTGTTTACTGCTATTTTTTATGTTAATATTCCTTTGTATCTATCTGTTATGTTGATGTTTTTCTACAATATCCATATTATTATAGAATTGTTCTATTACCAGGTGTTATGGATCCAAATGATGTAAATGATAAAAAACAAACTAAAGGCATACGGAGACCATTTGGTGTTGCAGGTTGGTTGTCTTCAGTTGTATTATGTATAAATATAGATTCTTACATCATTACTTATGTTGTATTATAGTATTCCCCCTCTGATAAGTCCACCCTGCAATGACAAAATGACTGAGGGATGGTCTCTCTTGATGGCCATTTTAGTAGTATTTAACTAGATCTCTGTGCAACAGAAATCTGGCAATTCACTTAAATTGTTTGTTGCTTCAAGAAAATATGTATTTTCTTGGACATGGATACGTAACTTTGTGGATTGTCTGCTGTAGTCAGTACATATATATGATGACAAATATTTGTTGATTCTTAATTTCGCAGTTTGATACTATTAAAGAAACCACAAAAGATAATGAAATTGTAGTATATCTTTCTTGAATATGTGGTAAAAACGATATTTAACTTGTAACATATTGAGTGAGTGAGTGATTGTTGTTTAGCACCAATTGAACCATTTTTCAGATATGTCATGTTGAGAACAAGTTAGATTTCCATGAAATGATGATGATAATGTCCTCTTTGTACTAAAACCAAAACTCTGAGTTGGATTTGTATAGTAATTTTCATAGCTCACTGAAACATCAGTCCATGAGTAGACATTCGTTCCACTAGAGACATTATCCTGATTTTGAGCTAACCAGTCTTTGCCCTTACTCCGTAATGCTGCAAGCTTAGCAGAGAAGCAGCAAATACCAATTTTATAGTCTTTGGTTTGAGCAAACCACGATCTACCGTACTCGAGGTGAGCACGCTAACCATTACACCACCGATGCGGTTAAACATGTTTTAAAATCATAATTATGAAAACCATTTTCTACCACCAATGTTGTTTGTGTCACATGTTGAAATATTTAAGTTAATTGTTATATAAACAATACCAAACAGAAACAGAATTGCTACTAGATATTTAGATGTTTCTTTTTCATTCAGAAATATTCCATTGTTTCTCTTCAGTCATATAGACTTTTGCTTGCAGGACGTTTAATGAAATTTAAATGACTAAATTTTTATTATCCCCTCGCCAACGAAGTTGCAAAGGGATATAGTAATGCTACAGTCCGTCCGTCCTTCCGTCCGTCCTTCCGTAACATCCTTGTGAACACTCTAGAATCAACATCCTTCAATGGATTTTGACCAAACTTGGTACATACTCAGTCCTTAAGAGAATCTGGAACCCTATTGATTTTCAAGGTCATAAGTCAAAGGTCAAGGTCACCGGATTAATTTTTTACGACGTAGCATCCTTGTGAACACTAGAATCAACATCCTTCAATGGATTTTGACCAAACTTGGTACATACTTAGTCCTTAAGAGAATCTGGAACCCTATTGATTTTCAAGGTCATAGGTCAAGGTCACCATGTAACATCCTTGTGAACACTCTAGAATCAACATCCTTCAATGGACTTTGACCAAACTTGGTACATACTTAGTCCTTAGGAGAGTATGGAACTCTATTGATTTTCAAGGTCATAGGTCAATGGTCAAGGTCACAGGGTCTAACTTTTAGCCTGTAACATCCTTGTGAACACTCTAGAATCAACATCCTTCAATGGATTTTGACTAAACTTGGTACATACTTAGTCCTTAAGAGAATCTGGAACCCTATTGATTTTCAAGGTCATAGGTCAAGATCACCAGGTCAAATTTTTTACCACGTAACATCCTTGTGAACACTTTAGAATCAACATCCTTCAATGGATTTTGACCAAACTTGGTACATACTTAGTCCTGAAGAGAATCTGGAACCCTATTAAATTTCAAGGTCAAAGATCAAGGTCACCAGGTCAAATTTTTAGGCAAGGGAATACGCCATGCTTTGCGTTGCCCTTGTTACATTAAAGTCTGTATTTTCTTCTTTTCTTTTTTGTATGTAACTTTTTATGAATTAAAAAAGACAATCCTACATATACATGCAATTTTCAAAAGGCATGAAATTATTATAAAATATTACATAGCGTAGTAACTACATAGTTGATAGATTTATAGACTGCCCAAGACATGATAACAGTGATAATGCCAGAGCCGCAGGCGAGGGCATTATCAGTGTTGAAGTCAATACTACTGTTCCAAGAGCAGTTTATCTATCACGATAATGCCATATACGTAAGTAACTATTCTTTTTATTTCATTGAAGGAAATAAGACTTTCTAAATAATTTTGCTCATTTTAGTACAATGTTGGTTTACATTGACAACTGCACGATCTTCGTTGCGTTTTGAAAAAGGGACGTGGCAACTCTAAAACCCTGAGTGGTCATTAACGTTATCATGTTAATGACGGATGAATTTCTTTAACGCGGATTAATGCATGACACATGACCATCTCTACACCGATGAAAAAGTAGAATTTAGAACTGATATGAAATCATATTTTTTAATGATTTTAATATTTGATTTTCAGCGATAGAGATTACAGATATTTTACAAGGACTTAAAGAATGTACTGAAGATATGCAGACATTTATTCCATTTCAACAGTAAGTCCTGTGTACAACTACTGCAGACTGACTTAATCCTTATTTAAAAAGTTTACTTATTATTTATGTGTGATTGTTTACATATAGGCAGCATGCACATGGTTTTTTTTTGCTTCTCTGGGAATTAACTCGCCTAATTGATATACAGATGAATAATTCTGAGAGTTATGTCTACGTAAAATTTATTTTTTCCTCATTGATCAGTGAACTAATTAAAAAATGATTGTGTTTGTTGACATTATGGATAAAGAAGATTTGTACAATTTGACATATATGTACCATCATTGTATATGTACCATCATTGTATATGTACCATCATTGTATATGTACCATCTGTCACTTTATAATCTTTCATTAGATCTTTATTATTATATAGTTGAAATGTATGTTTTGTGTGATTTGTAGATCAAAGTAAGCCACCACTGGAGATTAATTTCCTTTTCATTTGATGTAGATGTCTGTCTATTAGACACTAACTATTTGATCCATTGTTTGGTTGAGCCTTTTATTCTTGATGTGATGTTGGATAGATGATAATGGATGGCTCAGTCAGGTTTTCGTCAGATGTCCTCTTTTTATACTTTAAAGGCATTGTCTAAGATTTTGTTTAAAAAAGTTTTTTTTCTGTCCCTAAGCGAATTATAAAAGTGATTAGTTAAGAAAAGATTAAGGATTAAAACTAAGAAAGTTCTCCATTAAGTGAACTCTATGGTTTTCTCTGTATAAATACTCCATCATAATGAAACTAACAATTGACTAATATGCTTTAGGCTGAGTCAATGTCTAAGATATTATATTATTTTAAGCTGAGTCAATGTCTTAGATATTTTATTATTTTAAGCTGAGTCAATGTCTAAGATATTATATTATTTTAAGCTGAGTCAATGTCTAAGATATTATATTATTTTAAGCTGAGATATTATATTTATTTAGTCCTAGTGGAGAGGAATTTATGGAATCTCTAATAAAGAAAGTAGTGTCGGCTAAAGATATTAACCACAAAGGTCAAGGACTGTGGGTGTCAATGAAAATATTGATGGGTGATCTTAAACAGGTACAGAAACTCAACATTTTCTTGCTTACAACAATATTTAGTTTGATACTGCATATATTTATAAAATTATTTTTACAGTTACTTTTGAATTATAAATCTTTGATGAACTTTGGCTACTTGTTTTCAAAGATTTACAATTTGCATCTTGATACACAACACATTCATATATTTCTGAAACACTGTGATTACAAAATATTATTACATAGATTCCTGTGAAATCCAGAGATTCCCAAGTGAATGAAAAGAAGAATTTTCATCCAGTGAGATAACAACGTTTACTTCACTGCAGAACTCATATTATCACAATCAGAAATATCATTAAGCATCTGACATGGAAAAACAAGTTCCTTTTTGAAGCATCTTTATTAATAAAAGCAAAACTACTCTTGCATTTTAAATATGAAAATAAATCACTCGTAATCGAACAATGATGATAATTCACTCATTTGTAACCCACATTTGTGAATTATTATGTTGTTAGGTTACTCGTAATTAACTTACGATATTTTGAAGAACAGTTTGAAGACACCAAAGGGTAATCAGAAACCATAAGTCAAAGACAGACAGACAACAATACAATGGTCAGAAACCATAAGTCAAAGACAGACAGACAACAATACAATGGTCAGAAACCATAAGTCAAAGAC
>MJUT01038062.1:135887-149948 GCA_002080005.1 Gigantidas platifrons
CAATGCTAACATGTTTTTTCGTCAAGAGGATATATAGGAGGACTTAAAACAATATGTTAACATGGAAGGTGGGGGTGTACGGGGGGTTATGCTCGCCCACAGACTAATACTGATGAGAAAATATTATGCGATTTTCGGCAGGGTAAGGGGTAATATTTTGCCACTAGAAGTCCTATACAGGGTGGTACTAGAACAAATTTTATTTTAAAATATCTCCATGACATAATTTCACACGACAGATGTATAATTTGGTTGTCAATTTATATTATGAAAAAGATATTACACGCTTTGGGCTGAATAGAGCTAAAATCAGCAAAAATTATAATATTCCATTTTTCTGCAATCTACACTACAAAACATGTTTTTTGATGATGTAGTGGGTTTAATTTTCCACAAATGCAATAGTTTTAATAAATTCATTACAAATATAACATCAAAGTTGTGTAATATTTTGTCTATTGAAAACAAAAGGCGAAAATCTCGTTTTTACGTAATTTTATCAGGGGTAGGGATAGATTTTTTGCCTCCTACGATTACTGGACTTCATAAAATATTAATAACTTGTATTCATTTGAACGATAATGTAATCAGCTATCCACCAAACCCCAGTTTTTATATTCTAATAGTTGTTCATAAACTACAAGACCTCAGCAACAGTGAAGAATGAAAAAATCTGAAAATCTGGCAAAATTGTCGAAAGGATGTAAAAAAGGGCTCAAAAATGTAAGTTCATCCCAAAATATTCAATGTTAACATGTTTTTTTTCAAGAGGATATATAGGAGGACCTAAAAAAATATGTTAACATGGAAGGTGGGGAGGGGGGGGGGGGTGCACGGGGGGTTATGCTAGCCCACGGACTATTGTATGTCCTGTCTAAGGTTATGGTATAATTAGCAAAAAAAATATCTGCTTGATTAACTTGGTCAAGTTTCTACTAAACAGATACAAAGATGGAATAACAAAAAGCTTGTTAGACCTAGGGCTCACCTCACATGGTAAAAACAGGGTGACATGATTTCTCTTTCAGATGACTTAAGGGGCGAAGTGAGGCAAAATCTGGAAGACCTCTGAGGAACTTGCAGATATCGCCCACTTCGCCTGGTTTGGTGAGCCCTGTTTTAGCCTTTAATAACTTTAATAAATTTTGACGGTTATCAATTGTAAACTGTATTATTACAAGATTGTAGGATTATTTGTATGTATGTGAAGTATTAAATGCATTCAGTTGTTTTACTATGGCAGTCCACTAGAAAGCAGACCAAGTTTTGAATTATTGATATGTACCCCACAAAAGTCTAAGGTGAATTGTTTTGTCAAGTTGCTGTGGTCAATTAAATATTTTACTACATTTTAAAAACCGGGGAAAATATTTTTTTTTATACAGTTTTCCCAATTGATACTCTTTTAATTAAAATAAATGTAATAATACATATATACATAATGTACATGTATGTCATTGACATACCTTTAAGCTGGTGTGAGAAGTATGTATATATATAGAAAAACTCCCAGAAAATGTTGAATAGTATTACTGGAATTATTTAATGCATCTTTTGCATTTGTTTTAGTGAGAAGTCAATACTTTAATTTATTCTTAGAATTAGAACACACTTTGTTTTGACTTTGCTCAGTAGTCTTATAATAAGTGTATAAATAGGAATCATTTACTATTGAAGAAAAAAGGTATGTTACTTGTCCAGTTATGTACCATAAATTGTTTCAAGGACTTCTGTTTCAGGGGTTTACTTTTGGTACCATTTTGGGAAATTATTAATTGACAAATTAGCCATTTTGGAAATCAAAATAAGGGGGTAAGAATGAAAAGTTTGGGAATATTGCATGATTTTAGAATATTTTTCATTGGGAACGGGTCCTTTAACCGTTTCCTGAGGAAGACTAGAAAAATCCTTGTGTTTAAGACTTTTATTTTTTTATACACATGCCTACAGTGGTCCAAAAAGAATTGGTTAAGATTTCCCCCTATAATTCATCAAATACTAATGACCATACGACATTCTTATTATATTTCATGTATATATATATATTCCAATACAGTTATATATATACTGTATTGGAATTAGCAAAATCAGGAGAAACTAAAATGTTTTAATAAGTAATAATATTTACAAATATATTCCTAAATATATACCAGTACATATTCACAATAGCACAAAACTACACTGGTTGAAGATGAAGTGTAACTTATAAAGCAAATTATTCATCAAATTTAAAGAGTACCGGTATATTTATTCTATTGTCAAACTGAGGTCAAAAAGTGACATGATATGGCATTTCTACAGTGGATTGTTGTCATCTGGAATCAGCAAAGTAATTTGATTGTGGGAAAAGACTCAAATGAGACCTTGAGTCAGTAGTATACTATTGCAGTTATCTAGATAAGTAATGGTATATTTTGTAATGTACACTTCAGAAGTCGAAATTTTAAATATCGTGAAGCTGGAAAAACAGCACTGTAGTACCTTGATAAGTTGGGCTCTATGTTTTGATAATTATGAGAATTAAAGTTGTTACTTTTTCACACTGTTATATGACAAATTTAAAATTCAGGTAAAAGTTTATACAGATATAGGAAATTGCTAGAAAATGAATAAATAAAATAATACCTATCTTAGTCTTCATTATAAGAATATTGAAATATTTGGACAACATATGTATATTTAGCACCTGATTTACTTAGATTTCATTAATAATTTATGTTCTTTTTTAACAGATTTATTTTGAAAATTCTTAAACTGTTTATAAACAATTAGAATAAACTAATAACTGAATATGTTGAATTTAGTGATAAACACATTATTACTTTCTCAATAAAAATACAATGTACATTGTATGATCAAAAATAAATTAGTCACTTATCTGGCAATCTTGGATTTCTATTGAGAAATTTGTATGAATTGTTTGTTAAAAAGTTACACTTAGTCTTCACACATTGTTACAGATACATAGCTTCATTTTATAGTACAAGGAATATACGGTACTGAAACAGTATAAGTAGCTTAAAGTGTATTTTTGTGCACATAGTTTGTGGTAGTGTATTATTTATTACTGTTAAGATGTGGTAGTGTAAAGAATTACTTATTACTGTTAAGATGTAATTTAGCTTTGATAAAACACAGATATATATTGTTTAAGAAGATGATGTCAATTCATCATATATATGTTATATAAGTATGTTTTAGTGAACTTGTATAGGTATTTAATTGTCTTGTATTAAGGGAACAAACTTGGTTTAAGTGGTTTTAATATTCTTTATCTCTCTTCAGATGTCAATGTATGGGGATTTTGTTTAGCAAAGATTTGAAAAGTTGTTCAAAATTGTAGTCGATCTATATTTCAACATAATTTAGATATTTTTGTTTCCTTTTTTATTCAGATGTAGTAAACATGTTTCAGAATCATTTTTTGATTGTACAAAGTATATCAGGTTTCTCTTCCAATTTTAGATTGAGAAAAAGGATGACAAATCGGCACCGTACTTAGACCTGCCTTCAACTAGAGATGACCTAGAAGAACAAGGAGTACACCGTGACAGTAAAGTACCATTATTTAGTGGACCATTCACTCTCAGCCAGAGAGACAGCTTTCAGATTAATACTTTTGTATGTTCTACAAAGTTGACACACAATGGTAAGTAAAAGTAAGATTGGATAAATTGGATGCCATTTAATTCTTTTGATAAAGTTTATCTTTGCAGTTATGAACTGCCTCTGTAGTGTAGTGACTAGGGTACTTCACTTGCCATAGTTGTTATAGATTGTGGGTTTGATCCAAATTATATTTGTTGCTTCCCATCTAAGCACACAGCATTAATGAGTAAGAAAAAAGATTGGTCAGAATAATGTATGTGTGCTGAGCAACATGTCTACCTGAGGACTGATTGTTGTTTCAGTGGGATAGTACTATAAAAATCAGACTCAATGAGATGGTCTAGGAAAAACATATATTATTATCTCATCAAAAAGTAACTTGTTCTCATAAGTGATTAACGATGTTTTATAAAACGAGATGACTGAGAAACGTCCTCAAGTTTTAAAAAACATCTTTAATTATTTTATCGCTATTTTGTATTCATAATTAAATAATTTTTGTTGAGATACTGACATATTTTTAAGCACAATTACTATTTTATATCGTTAATCACTTATTATCAAGGATTTGATAATGTGACGTCAATAAGTTATAACGTCATATTTAAGTATTAGAAAACAGCGATAATACTATGTGCGTCCTTGACAACGCATAGTTACTGGCGATAATTTTCCATCTCACTCTACTAGCGAGATAGCAAGATCAAAGGAAAATTCAGCAAAATAGCGATAATCATATTTATAGCTGAAAAATTGCTTATTTGGAGCAGTTATTCAGAGTTTTTCTGTACAAATTTATGTTTAGCCAGTTTATACTGGTTTTGCAAATTAAGCTTATTTTGATAATAAATCACATTAAAATATTCATCACTAAATTAAATCAAATTGGGCTGAGATGATCTTTTGTTTGTCTGCTATCACAACTGTGTGACAATGATCTTTTGTTTGTCTGCTATCACAACTGTGTGACAACAATCTTTTGTTTGTCTGCTATCACAACTGTGTGACAATGATCTTTTGTTTGTCTGCTATCACAACTGTGTGACAACGATCTTTTGTTTGTCTGCTATCACAACTGTGTGACAACGATCTTTTGTTTGTCTGCTATCACAACTGTGTAACAACTCAGCCTCCAAGATAATTAACAGTACCATTATTAAAAGTAGAAATTCCTTTAAATGACAAAAATATGCTAATTTTAAGCTTGAATTAGCTGAAATTTAAATTATGACTTTTTATCATATGCTCTAACTTTTTCTATAAGATTTAAAAACTTTAAAAAAAATTAATTCAAATTAAAAACCAGGTGAGCGATTACAGGCCCTTGAGAGCCTCTGGTTTATATTTCAATATTGATTTTTGCAGTGGGTATTTAATCTTTCCTTTTCATTTACAGTGGATATTCTAGGGTTGTTGAAGTGGCAGGAATTATTGAATGGAATGGATCCATCAGCCCTTAGATCTCATTTGGACAAATTGATGCATGTAGATGGAGAAGAAATTGTCAAAGTATTTATGTTAAAAAATCATTGAAATTAAGTTTTACCCATGTCCGTCCATCACACATTTGGTGTCCGATCAATTACTGAAATTCCCCTTATGTAAAACATTTTAAATTAGTGCACAAGGTCAGGGACCATAAAAGGAAGACCAAATGTGAGTGTGGATTTTACAACTTTTTCCGTTTTGGAGTTATTTCCCCTTGATTTATCCAAAAGTACCTGTTCACTTTAGCTGGAAGCTGGGGCATCCATGTTCTATGGACACATTCTTCAATTTTGTTCTCTGTATAATGATACAGTAATTTTAATTCCATTTTTTTAAGGCTGCAACAATTTTGATACATCAAGTTTACAAGATATGTCCTATCAGTGACATATATTTCTTCTGCAGCCAAAAAAAAAAAAGATGCAAATAATCAAAATATCAAAGTATTTCCTTACTTGCAAATTCTTCTGTACTACAATGTACTGATATGTAGAATAATACCACTTTCCACAATATTTCAGTTATATTGTTGAAATCTGTTTTTAATGGTGGAGGAAACAGACTTTCTGTAACTCACTAACAGACTTGATAAATAACGAAAGTATACCTTACCACAGACAGGAGTCAAAGTCACTAACCTTAGTAGAGAAAGGAATTAATAATGTAGATACACTACCACATCAGTTGGACTGTTGTTTTAGTGAACTAGCACTATAAAGATCCAGTTTAGCATGTTCTAGTAGAAAGCGGACCTCATCATAGTTTTATTGAATGTGACTTGTTCTCGTCATGATATAGGTGAAAAGTTGCTCATTTGGCGTTCAGCAATAATCACTCACTAATGTAGGTACATGTAAATTAACTACTACATAATCACAGCCATACAGACCACTTCAGTTTCAGGGTATATCTAAGCAACAAAGAATTGTTGTTGTTGTTGTTGACATTTTTATGATAACGTTCATGCATACTTCATATTTTTCGTCTTTTTTTAGTTTTTACAAGATCTGCTGGATTCCTTATTTAGGATATTGATAGAGAATTCAATATCTGATGCTTATGATAATCAAGTGTTTGAATGTTTAGTAAGTATATGTACATATATATGTAGACAATATTTATTAGTGCAGTGTCTTGAAATATAACGTTGATGTGTATCAGGCTTAAAAACTGGAATAAAGCCGAGCTTTAATTTATATATTCTTCATAGGCTTATAATGATGAAATATTTTATGAAGTAAAAGATATTTTACATATAAGTAGAAAATATATGGCAGGTGTTTATCCAAAAGTCTTATTACAAGTTATTTTTATTTTGTATTTATTGGATGTCGGGGCTGTCATGATCATATGGTAGTTGGATTTACAACTACCTGCGCAATCAGTGTCTATCACTACTAAAGTTGTTAGTTCAAACCCCGTTCATGGCGAGGTGTACTCGATACAACATTATGTGATAAATGTTTGTCAGTAACTTGCGGCAGGTCGGTGGTTTTATCCGGGTACTGCGATTTCCTCCACTAATAAAATTGACTGCCACAATATAATTATACCCCGCTCCACCGGAGAGGGGGGATACTATTTTACCTTTGTCCGGCCTTCTGTCCTTCCATCTGTTTGTCCTCCTGTCCATCCCAAGGTATTTTTCTGAGCAACTATTGATGGCAGAAATCTGATATTTGGTCACAAGCTTCATATAGGTTTGCCATATTGTGGGAAGCATTTTTGGACCCGTCAGATTTCTACTTCCTGTTTGCCAACTTAGTTGGTTTTTATACACATTGAACATATATGCAGGGGTATCATAAGTGAGCATTAGCTCACAGTTCATCTTGTTGACCTATTGTTGAAAGTGGCATTAAACACCATAAAATTACCAATTCTACTGGATGTCATGAATGTCTAAATGTAGTTTTTATCACTTTATACTGACAGCTGTAGTTTTACTCATTATTTGAACATGTTATGACTGTTATATTAAGAACTCATTACCATTTTGTGTTGTCTGTTTCATGTCATCATACATAAATATTAGTTTTTATACCCCCACTTGTAGATAGGGGGCTATATTGCAATCACCTTGTCCGTCCGTTCACACTTTCGTAACAGATATCTCAGCTTCTACTGGAAGAAATGATTCTATATTTGATATAAGGTTTTGGCATGGTGACTTGTACCGTGTCTCCCCTTTCCAGGTTTACCGCACATCTACTTCCTGTTTACCGTGCGACTTACAAATGAACGAGTGGGGGTATTCTTAGCACGACGTAGCGTGCAACATCTTGTTAGAAATTAACAGTTATAATTACTGTGTTGATAATTTTATAAAACGTTCGAAAAAAAGATCCAGTAGAATTCAGCATTATTGTGTTTTTGTTAATTTTAGGTTCATATCATTGGATTGATATCAGATAGAAAATACCATCAATTCAGACCAGTGTTAGACGCCTACATAGGTGACACTTTCAGTTTTCCATCAGCCTACTTGTATGTATACTATTAATGCTTTGCTTGTGCTTGTAAATACATGTATTACTGACAATTATGATCCACTAACCACTGATGTTGTATAGTGTGTCTCAGTTTAAGCTTATATTGTACTTCACGCTCAAGACAAGACATGGTAAATGGCAGAGACTGGGCATTTTTTGCTCTCAATTTGTATAGTATAAATGTAGGTTTGATAAAAAAAAAACAAACAAACAAAAAACAAAACAAAAAACAACGAAAAGAGTAGTTATACTGTTTATATCATAGATTTTATTCCTTTGTTTGCACTTATAAGACATTTAAAAAAGGAACGTTTTTAATTTTCCTATTGTAACGATGTTGGTACAGTGACGTCACTCTGTGTAATAAACATTGTTGTACCACTTGTTGAGATACACATGTTTCTTTTACTTGGAAATCTCAGTATTTTATATGTATGTAATAATCTAGTTTAATTTTGAGGACTTCCCTGTATAGTTATTTAGATATAAACCTATTATGTTATATAGAACAAATTTTATTTTGTTCACAGAAAGTTGACCCAGCTGCTTCGTGAATATGTGGACAGAGCTACAGAACTTAATCAAAAGATACTGATCAAAGCTATGAAGTCATTAGAATACCTCTTTAAATTTATTGTCAAGTCCAGGAATCTCTTTACATTGTAAGTTATATATAATTTAATACTATATACATTTTTGTATTTGACCAAAATACAGTGAATCCAGTCTAAACAGAACTCAGATAAAGTCCTAATGTAGGAAATGTTTGTTAATTTAAACTGTATAAACCAAACACCTGTCTATTACAAAGACCACAGTTTGTCCCAAGAAAGTTAGGTTGAGATAGATTTCACTGTAGTTTTCAAGGTTGTAAAATAATTTGTTGTTTAATAATTTAAAATTAAAAAAAAATATCTGTTAAACAGCATATGCAACCACAACATGTACCACTTCTCTGGCAAACTTCAAACGGGAATAACGACAGTAGCCAATGGATATCTAGTTCAGGCTTTGGCCTTAAAAGTTTTTGAGAAAACAAATATGATGTTTCAACAATAATAAGGTTAACCACATAATTGTAAGTCAAAATTATTTTGTTGTCTTCTACAAAACAGTCTCTTAACATCTTATTACCTTGATACGAGGTGAACATCAAGTTGTCAACCCTCGAGAGATTGTTTTCCCTCTGGACCCTCGAGAGATTGTTTTCCCTCTGGTTGAAAACTTTTGATGTTCACCTCGTATCAATCTAATTAAAATTAGATCTCTCACTTTGCTCTTGTTTATTTATATTTCGCGCATGGGAGATCTAACGCAAGCATGTAGACATCGCATTCTGGTGACCAAGGGTCAAGCAAAATATTTTCCATTCAAATGATTGCTTACGAGATCTTGAAAGTGGATTTATGCAAGGGACGTAACTCTGAGTTCTAATGAATTATGCCAGAAATCCCTTCGGAATTCTTCCAATGTTATCTATATCAACTATGTCGGAGCCTGATTGTTCCGACAACTGTTTACATTTCAGGAGACAAGAAGACGTCTTCAGGTGAAAATTCATAATTTACGGCACAAATCAATGGCATTTAGAAGCTCTCTCACACCTAGGCGTATTTATTACAAATCAAATATATGTGTGCTTATTATGTGTGATATCAGAGAATGATTTTGATTGGCTGTTCTGAGGGTCGTTACCTTTATTTGCATCTCATTACATATGCGTGACCCTAGGTCACCAGAATGCGATGTCTACAGACTTGTGTTAGATCTCCCACGCGCGAAATATAAATAAACAAGAGCAAAGTGAGAGATCTAATTTTAATTAGATTGACCTCGTATGAAAGCAATAATTGTATAATATATGTTAATATCAGTTAAGTTTCTATAAAATGAAATATCTAAGTGTGAGAAAAGTAGCAAATAAAACAATGACTTGTCCAAGTATACTAGTAATTAATTTAAGTATTCTAGTTTAAATGAGTAAAGATTCATCTGTATACTTTTCATACCAATTAATTTGATTGCTGTTTTACATTAGATAAGTAATATTTCAGCTATACTCATGAAAAGAACAATTTACGAATATTAAATGAAAGTTTGCTCATTAGTAGCTGCTAAAAGTTTTTTTTCCATAATTTTGTTTTTATTCCAAATTATTAAAGAATTGTCTTTTTTGGAGATGTTTATATCCCACAATGCTCTGTTTCTATAATCACTGATATTCCATCAAGTGGTTAGAATTTAAAGGAGCAAATAACATTCTTTATGCTATCCATAATTTGGTAAATCAATGGGTTTTACTATTCGAAAGAAAAATCTGTGTTTTTCACTGATTCTATATAAAAATTAAAGCATTATGTTAAAACGATAAGCTTACAAATAATTCAGTGGAGAAGGAAATTTTGTGGAAACTGGATGTTATTTCAGATTAGAAGAGGGTAAAGGCAAAGTGGCATTTGAACAGACAATGAAGCATTTACTTCATGCCATTAGTGGTATGATGTTATATACCAGTGATAACACACTACTAGCTCAGGTAATGATTGTATGATGTTATATACCAGTGATAACACACTACTAGCTCAGGTATGATGTTATATACCAGTGATAACACACTACTAGCTCAGGTATGATGTTATATACCAGTGATAACACACTACTAGCTCAAGTAATGATTGTATGATGTTATATACCAGTGATAACACACTACTAGCTCAGGTAATGATTGTATGTAGTTATATACCAGTGATAACACACTACTAGCTCAGGTAATGATGTTATATACAAGTGATAACACACTACTAGCTCAGGTAATGATTGTATGATGTTATATACCAGTGATAACACACTACTAGCTTAGGTAATGATTGTATGATGTTATATACCAGTGATAACACACTACTAGCCCAGGTAATGATGTTATATACCAGTGATAACACACTACTAGCTCAGGTAATGATGTTATATACCAGTGATAACACACTACTAGCTCAGGTAATGATTGTATGTAGTTATATACCAGTGATAACACACTACTAGCTCAGGTAATGATGTTACATACCAGTGATAACACACTACTAGCTCAGGTAATGATTGTATATACCAGTGATAACACACTACTAGCTCAGGTAATGATGTTATATACCAGTGATAACACACTACTAGCTCAGGTAATGATGTTACATACCAGTGATAACACACTACTAGCTCAGGTAATGATTGTATGATGTTATATACCAGTGATAACACACTACTAGCTCAGGTAATGATTGTATATACCAGTGATAACACACTACTAGCTCAGGTATGATGTTATATACCAGTGATAACACACTACTAGCTCAGGTAATGATTGTATGTAGTTATACACTACTAGCTCAGGTAATGATTGTATGTAGTTATACACTACTAGCTCAGGTAATGATTGTATGTAGTTATACACTACTAGCTCAGGTAATGATTGTATGTAGTTATACACTACTAGCTCAGGTAATGATTGTATGTAGTTATACACTACTAGCTAAGGTAATGATTGTATGTAGTTATACACGAAAATCGTTTAATGCTAGCGCCCGTGCAAACCGGAAGACACTGCTTTACACAACATGTGTCGCAACCTTCCGCCCAGACAAAAATATAGTCCATATATAGAGTCAATTGTAAGAGGACGAGTAACATAAATATCAGAAAGAGCATGCATGCAACATTCATATATTATAAATCCCCCTTAAAATCGGGTACTTATATGCACGTTTGCTCATCTATCAGTATTTCTTTGTTGCAACGCGGATTTTGCGGATGGATATTTCAATATATAGAAATACTTTGATTTTCGAAAATTGACATTTGAACAACAAAAAATGCATGTGGATATTTCAGCAAACGTACAAAAATTGTACCTTTCTACTTTTGTCCTGTTCCGAAATGTGTGTTTTCTGTTTTTAAATTTAGAATAAATTTTAAAACATAGTCTATTTATATCCTACGCTGCTGGGGTTACAATTCAACTGGTTTGTCAGTGTCGTTAGTTCTCGACAATCGTAGTTTTGTTCTTGGGAACCAGTGCTTTAGACAACACATGTTCTAATGTTTGACGTACTATCTAATGAAAAGTCTAGAAAATCCAGAAGAGGTTTTGACCTGTTAACCTTGACTCACTGCTGACGTATTTATGTCAACAATACATGCTTTTAAAGTATGTTCCACCTAAAAATAAACATGAAATGAAAGTATCGAACCGGCAAACAAACTTGGACACAAATAATGAAAAAAAACCTGTATAATACTCCAGTAGGTGTACGTAAATGGATGAGGGAATTCCGGGAATTGAATGTTGATGTTGGCTTCGAAACAAAAAAGATGAAAATGGAAAGGACACGGATGTTGTCTTCGGAAGGCTATATATATATATATTATATATATCATTGGATAAAAGTTTATTGTTAAATCTATTAATAAGTGTTGTAAATTTTTTCAAGAGTCACATTCCCCTTCTGCGAAAAAGACCCCATATAGAAAAATATTTCCCTTTTCCAAGGTATAAAATTAAACCCACAGATGGTTCTGAATACACTATATATTTCACTTTGACTGTCACATTGATTTGCTTGCCCCTTCAAAACAGATGTAGTGTCGTAAACAGTTGATGGGAAATAAAATAATAATGTAATAGAATGTAAAACTGGGTTGTTGCATGTTATAGTAGTAGCTCCTACACCCCCCCCCCCCAATGCTTCTTAAATATCAGATAACACTGAAATATGCTTGTACCTTTTAAAACTACAAGCAATGGTTTGCTTGCGGTTAAAAAAGTTAATCCCATTAGATTCTTTGATAAAGGAACATCTACATTACTTTGACATTGCATGTTTTGTTTTGTGGGAATGAGTTTTGTAAAGAGTTGTAAACGATAATTCAGACGAGGTAGGTTTCCTGTTAATAGCAGACTTACCAAGGTCTTTCACTCTTGGCCATGCTGACAAAATGTTCACTATTATATATATGCAAATGTATATACAAGAAAATGTAACATATTCTGGAACATTGGATAAAAAGCTGTTTTATGTGAATAACATATTGATGTCTCTGGAGTTTGCTCTCAATTTACTATTTCAAAGTTTGACATCTTCTTCTAGAAGTATTTTGCGATTGTGCATAGCATACAAAAAATCTACATGCAAGCAGTTCGATCGTTTAACATCACCTTTGGTGCTTTCATTACTATAATTACTACTACATTTATATTTACTGCCAGTACGGCATCAAGAAACATCATGTGCATGTTTAACATGACACTATCACTGGCCGGGCACAGATTTGCTGATTTCGGCAACTCATTAACTGGGAACACTTCAAACTCATCTTTTTATCAAAACTACAACTTAAACTGCGTGATTTTTGTTCATACAATGTACAACTAAAAAACTCGAAGGTACTAACCCCTTGACTTCGATTTTTTATTAAAATAATCTGTTATGGTTTTCGTGTGAACATGCTTCATGTTTCAGTAGTGTTATTTTCTGAGAACACCAGATGATGGTACGCCCAATCGGCAATCGTTTCACAGAATTAATATATGCATAACGATCGCCGATTGGTCAGATCAATCTGGTGCTGGGTGAAAATTTATGTAGTAAATAGAATCCGTTAATGTAAACAATCAATGAAAACGAAATAATTCACTCATGAATCTGCGGTTGAAATTCAAAAAATCAAAAGAAGACGTTTTTATTAATGCAGGAAATATTGCCACATACATTATCTTTTTAGCTCACCTGACCCAAAGGGTCATGTGGGCTATTGCCATCACTTGGCGTCAGTCGTCTTCCGTCGTTAGCTTTTCACATTTCAATCTTCTCCTCAGAAACCACTGAGCCAAATGGAACCAAACTTGGCAGGAATGTGCATCAGGAGGTCCTCTATAAAATTTATGTTTTTTGTTTCGATCAGGAATTCAACATGGCGGCCAGGGCCAATAATGTGTTTTGATTGGCTCAATTTTCAAAGATCTTCTTGTCAGAAACTACACAGCCAATGGAATTGTTTTATGGTGTGAAGGATCCTTGGGTGGTCCTCTACCAAAATTATGTTTTTGGGGCATATCCAAAATCCAAGATGGCCGCCACAGCAGGATGAAGTTTAACATTGGACCCTATGGTAAATACCTTCAAAGATCTTCTTCTCAGAAGCCACAATGTCAGTAAAAATGATCTCTTGCAGAAATGTTCCTTGGATGGTCCTCTACCAAAATTATGTTTTTGGTGCTGATCTGAAGTCCAAAATGGCCGTCACTGGGGGACAAAGTTTAACATTTGACCCTATGGGAAATACCTTCAAAGATCTTCTAAATCTGTTTTCTGTGGAAAGAAAGATAACTCCAATTTAATCTGTGGAAAGAGATAACTCTATTTAAATATTTACATAATTTACTTTAGTATAATACAGTTAAAATGAATCTGTATAAACAAAATGT
>MJUT01038062.1:155122-178685 GCA_002080005.1 Gigantidas platifrons
CCCTAGCCTGCCGTTGAGCAGTACTCTACTTCTGTTAATAAATGTCCCCTAGCCTGCCGTTGAGCAGTACTCTACTTCTGTTAATAAATGTGCCCTAGCCTGCCGTTGAGCAGTACTCTACTTCTGTTAATAAATGCTACATCTAGTCATCTGTTGAGCAGTACTCTACTTCTGTTAATAAATGCTACATCTAGTCATCTATTGGTTTTTGTTTTGTAATCCATTAGACGTTAAATGTTAACGTTTTCAACTTTAGAGTTTACATCCATGAATGAATCGGAACATCATATTTATTAGGATTCATAATTCTAATTTCTTTCTTTATATGCCTTGTATGATAATGGACAAATTATGGTAAAATGTTTATTTCATTTTCAGCATGTCGTAGAATTCTTCTTCCCATGATCCTCTCTCATACTAAGTCATTAATGGAAGATAAGAAGGAGGAGCTAGAAGATTGTATATTGGTTCTGAGTGATGTATTGGATGTTATGTATACTAGAGATTATGTAAGTTTAATATAGGTTGATATTTTAAAGATAGGGATAAATTGGGTGGAGGGGCAATGGGAAGTAGGTATAGATAGGGTGTTGGAACTAGAAAAAAGTTTGGTTTAAAACAGTTTGTATAACAATATACTATAGACTCATGTTCTGCCATGCATTCTTTTTTAATGTCCCTGCCACTAAGTGGCTGGGACATATAGTGTTACCCATGTCCGTAATTCCGAAATAAAACAGTTATCACTTTTTTTCGCTATGCTTTGAGATATTGACTTGATATTGGATATGTTGGTGTATAATGATAAGTTACAGATCAAGTTAACATTTCGTTCAGGTTCAATGATTTTTGGACTTTGAAATTTGGCCAAATATTTAGTTGTCACCACTTTATTTCACTATGCTTGGAAATATTGAAATTTGGCCAAATATTTAGTTGTCACCACTTTATTTCACTATG
Organism: Gigantidas platifrons; assembly: GCA_002080005.1. Taxonomy (NCBI): domain Eukaryota; kingdom Metazoa; phylum Mollusca; class Bivalvia; order Mytilida; family Modiolidae; genus Gigantidas; species Gigantidas platifrons. Next base: position 156,083 of record MJUT01038062.1, read on the forward strand.
CTTGGAGATATTGACTTGATTTTTGGTATATGAGTGTATAATGATGAGTTACATATCGAGTTTACATTTCGTTCCGGTCTAATGAATTTTGGCTGAGTTATTGCCCATGGACTTTGAAATTTGGCCAAATATTTAGTTGTCACCACTTTATTTCACTATGATTTGAGATATTGACTTGATTTTTGGTATGAGAGTATATAATCATAAGTTACAGATCAACTTTGAAATTCGTTCTGGTTGAATTATTTTTGGCCAACTTACAGCCAGTGAGTGGGCTTTGAAATTTTGCCAAATATTTAGTTGTCACCATTTTATATCAAGATTTCTGACGCATCTAGTTTACATTTACGTTTATATATGTTGTAGTAGTGAGTGAGTGCATTTTCATTATTTCAGCTTTAATAATATGAGAATAAGTGACTTTTTGATGTGATGATGATGTCTGTGTTATACTGCTAGTTTGCTGTCCACATGTAGACATGTTGTGCAACTTGGTAACATTATCTCGACTTTTGAGCCAACTCACTTATGTGCTTACTCTTTGGCATTGTCCTCTGAAAGGAGACACAGCAAATGCCAATGATATTGTCTAACAGTGTTACATGAATTGAATCAAAAAAGGAGTAGCTCAAACTACAATGTATATCACAGTAGAATGATGATAAAGTTTACAAGGGGCCGTTGTGGTCGTGATCATATGGCTGTTGGATTTACAACTACCTATGCAATCAGTGCCTATCACCACTAACGTGAGTTCGAATCTCAATCAGGCAAAGTGTACTCGATGCAACAGTATGTGATTATATTTGTCAGTGACTTGCAGCAGGTCGTGGTTTTCTCAGGGTACTCCAGTTTCCTCCACCGATAAAACTGACCGCCACAATATAACTGAAGTATTGTTGAAAGTGACATTGAACACTATAACCATATAACCAGTTAGGTTTCCACCATGGTACTAGTCATTATCTACAATTATTGGTTTTTATTTTTCAGGAGGTTTCCACCATGGTACTAGTCATTATCTACAATTATTGGTTTTTATTTTTCAGGAGGTTTCCACCATGGTACTAGTCATCTACAATTATTGGTTTTTATTTTTCAGGGTTCTAACGAGGAAGATATAGAAGAAATAATTAGAATGAATTTAAGAACTGTGATACAGGCAGCCATAATATTGGACAGGAAAGCCAAAGTAACAGTAAGTATATGTTATATTACTCCTATATACACAAATTGTTAATGTTCTGAGGAAATCAAAAGTATTTTGAAATACATTTAGTCCCCTAGGTTGTAGGTATTATTTCACTCTGCCATAGGAATTTTGATCTCACTAAGAAACAGTAATGAATTGACTTGAAATTTAACATACCGTTACAAGAATATAAGTAGTTCAGTTATATTATGGACATTCTTGTTCTGCTTCGGTATAGCTATTCCTTAGAAATATAAAAATATTATGAATGTTTTATTTGTAAGAAGTTTCTGTTGAACAAAAAAGCCATAATGTTGGCATGGTTAATTTTCCTAAGTTGAGACGTGTTCTTTACTGCTCAAGTGAGTTATGCCTTTTATTAAAGAAAAAAATAAGGAGAAAAGAAATAACATAACATTTCTTCAAATGCACATACTATCAAAATGGTTGAATGATGATATAGTTTTTCTAAATGTTTTTATTTTCTGAAGAAAAAGAGGCAGAATTACATTTTTTATTTGATTCATTTTATATGTCAAAATAGTGGTGAACATACAATGTATTACAAAACACTTGTTAATATAGAATGGGTGACACATATGAATCTCTTTTCCTATCGTCCTGCATCTGTGTCACTATAGTTTGTAATGCCTACTCTGATTACAGTTAACATTAGATGACTGTGTAGTGTAAAGCTACCAGTTCATTTATTACCACCACCATATAATAACTGGTCAGATAGATTCCTGTCTTTATTTAGGGATCTTATTGAAAAATTACCAAAACTCAAAATGTTGTAATCATTAAATTAAGCAACTGTGAAATCATTAGCATTAGCAGTTTTAGTCACTTCTATTTTATTTTCAGACAAGTTGTGTGGCAGTTTTATTCACTTCTATTTTATTTTCAGACAAGTTGTGTGGCAGTTTTATTCACTTCTATTTTATTTTCAGACAAGTTGTGTGGCAGTTTTATTAAGTGTCTTAAGACAAATGACTGATAGACATTATAAAATGTATGTAGAAGAATTTTCGTATACAATTGACTTGCGTGATTTCTTGATGGAAATATTGATATTGTTCCGTGTGTTAGTGGAGAATACAGTGTTTCCTTTGGATTGGGTGGAGATGATCATGTTACAAAACAGGTAAATATCAAGGACAATCTCTTTTACTCAGAGGTTGAAAAAAAAACCGAACTATGATTTATCATACAAAAATTACTTTAAGAGTTATGCTTTGCCTAAAAGTCATTGAAGATGAAGTCAATATGGACAATACTAACAGAATGAAATCCAAACACTTGTTTATTGATTTAAAATGTTTAAGTTATCAATACGGATACAAGTTTTTATGCTAAACAGTGTTAAGAACAACAAAAAATAAAATACAATAAAAAACTTTGATATCTAATTTAGTGTGCATGACACAAAAGATTGGAAAGCCAAATAATTTAAAATCTTGAGGAGCATAAAAAGCAAGTTATAATACAGTTAACATGGTCAGTTACCTTTCACAACTGACTATAGAATAAATAGTGTTTCATGTACACAGAACTGATTATAAATATGAAGACACACCATACTATCAAGTGTAACCTGCTACTTCAAAATTCGTAAAGTTTTGTATAAATATGTTTGTAAATTGTCTTCCAAGAAACAATTTTCTCTCGGAGATTATTGGTGGAGACATTTGTAATAGTGAACTTTTTAATGTTGATCAAAACTAGTAGATGTAATAGATATGTTTTGTATTGTACAACAATTATTGTTTTGAAGTGACAGACATTTCTATTTTTCAGCATAATTTTACGTGCCTTACGATTTTTTGCTCACACGATTTTTGAGAAGTTTTCAACAGATTTTGAAGAACAGGTATGATTCCAATTGTTAGAAAGCTACTAATGAGCTTGTAAATGACTATTTGTTGTTTCACCTTTATACATTGCTTAATTTGTTTTTATTTCTGCTCTGTTTTGAAACTTATAACAATTTATTGTATCTATTTTATATTTCTCGTATGATCAAATATTCATATTTAATGTAGGGGCCATCATGGTCCTGTAGTTGGATTTATAACTACCTATGCAATCAGTGCCTATCACCACTAACATGTGAGATGTGAGTTTGAATCCCGCTCAGGCGAGGTGTACTCGATACTACATTATGTGATAAAGTTTGTCAGTGAATTGTGGCAGATCTGTAGTTTTCTCAGGGTACTTTGGTTTCCTCCACCAATAAAACTGACCGCCACGATATAACTGATTGTTGAAAGTGGCACTAAACACCATTCTTTTATATATAATGTATAATTTCTATATCAAAATCATCTCAAGTATATCATTATGGGTTTGATATAGGTTTTTAATGTCGCTCTCAACAATATTTCAGTTATATCATAGCTATCAGTTTTTATTGGTCCCGGGGTACTCACAACTTTAATGATGATAGGCACTATATACAGATCTATGTTAATCAGAATACCATATGATCACAGTCATGAAAGTCCTTATATGATTGTGTCTTCATCATGTGACATCCATCATTAGCTTTTCACAAATTTATTCTCTTAGATCTGACACAAAGTTTTATAGGATAAAATGAGTATGAAGATACCAAATTGGTAATCAGTATTTGTAAATCAAAGAAGGACAAACAACACAATGGTCAAAAGAAAAAGGACAAACAACAATCTTCAAAACATTACATATAAAACTAATGATCGACTATTCTATGACTATATTTGCAAAAATAAAGATGACACAAGCAAGTTAATAACACTGTTTCCTTCAGTATAGAGAACATTTAGTATGTTTTAATTGTATTATTTATTATTATTTTCAGTTATGGAGCTGTTTCTTTCATTGTGCAATATCATTCCTCACACAGAAACCATTACAGTTAGATGCATTTTCATCCTCAAAAAGAAATAAAATAGTTTCTAGGTAAGTAATTCAAAATGACTGTCCTGTCTGTAGCAGGTCAAACATTAAATTTTGCAGTCTTCCTTATTTAAATTGATTGATTGATTGATTGATTTTTATTGCCACTTTCAGCAATATTTCAGCTATATCATGGCGACCAGTTTTTGTGGTGGAAGAAGCCGGAGAACCCAAAGAGAACCACCTACCATGGGCAAGTAACTGGTAAACTTTATCACTTTTGGCGGCGAGTCGAGTACACCCTTTTTTGTAAATTACAAAGTTGGGCGCAAACCCACACCGTATTGGTGATAGGCTTGTATGAGTTGTTAGGTAATCCAATTACCTAACTCATTGAGCCACCCTGGCCCTCCTTAATTAAAGGAAAATAACCACTTATACAGTAATCATACTAACATATAATTATTTAGTCTCTAAAGCAGAAATTACATTTAAAAAGAGATACCTTGGTATATATTGTATCACATTAGACATGGATAATTTGGAAACACTATTATTTACTTCAGGTATAAAGACATGAGAAGAGAAGCTGGATTTGAAATCAGACATATGTGGTTCCACTTAGGTAAAATTATTTCTTCATTTTATATTTGTCATAAATTGAGAAAGTTAATCTATTTATTGCTGATAACTTGTAGTTAACTTGTTAAAATGTTCTGTCAAACAAACTCCTAATGGGTGGATGGATAGTTCACTGGAGTGTTTTGTCTCCATGTAATTCACAATATTTCAAGAAAATTGTTTCTTAAGATATTTATGTCGATTCTTTCATAAGACTTAAATAAATTTACTTTGTTTTACTAAAATAAGTTTACTTTGTTTTACTAAAATAAGTTTACTTTGTTTTACTAAAATAAGTTTACTTCGTTTTACTTAAATAAGTTTACTTTGTTTGACTTAAATAAGTTTACTTTGTTTGACTTAAATAAGTTTACTTTGTTTGACTTAAATAAGTTTACTTTGTTTGACTTAAATAAGTTTACTTTGTTTTACTTAAATAAGTTTACTTAGTTTTACTTAAATAAGTTTACTTTGTTTGACTTAAATAAGTTTACTTTGCTTGACTTAAATAAGTTTACTTTGTTTGACTTAAATAAGTTTACTTTGTTTGACTTAAATAAGTTTACTTTGTTTGACTTAAATAAGTTTACTTTGTTTGACTTAAATAAGTTTACTTTGTTTTACTTAAATAAGTTTACTTAGTTTTACTTAAATAAGTTTACTTTGTTTTACTTAAATAAGTTTACTTTAATTGACTTAAATAAGTTTACTTAGTTTTACTTAAATAAGTTTACTTTGTTTGACTTAAATAAGTTTACTTTGTTTGACTTAAATAAGTTTACTTAGTTTTACTTAAATAAGTTTACTTTGTTTGACTTAAATAAGTTTACTTTAATTGACTTAAATAAGTTTACTTAGTTTTACTTAAATAAGTTTACTTAGTTTTACTTAAATAAGTTTACTTTGTTTTACTTAAATAAGTTTACTTTGTTTGACTTAAATAAGTTTACTTTGTTTGACTTAAATAAGTTTACTTTGTTTGACTTAAATAAGTTTAATTTGTTTTGGAAACACACTCACATGGTTGCATATGGGAGGGATCGTTGTTATTACATGGAAAGGTGCATTGAGTGCCTAGTATTCTACCTGCACATTGAACAAATAGAATTTTTCCTTGTGCACATTTTATGAAACATTATAACATATTGGATGCATCTCTGCACTTATTTTTATGCAGCAAATGTTTGTGGACGTTGAAATAGTATAGTGGATTGTCTTTAAACAATTTGTTTCCTTGGTTTAATTTTTGTTTCACTAGAACAATCAGCATCTTTATTGCACTTTGTTTCACTTATTGCTGTTTACATATAAAGTTCAAAATTGGAGTTTCTAGTCCATACTTCCCATGTATTTCTTTACTCTCATAAGAATTGAGTATTATTTTCAAAAAACAACATAATTTTTAGAGGAGAATACATTTTACATTGCTCTAAATATAATACTAGCATTTTAGAAGGTTATTGAAAGCAAGGTTTAAATATATTTTGATCATTTTGAAATCAGAATAAAGGATTATGAGAGACACATTTTATAATTTGCATCAGACAACTGTCTAGTCAGTGTCCACTGTAAATATGTACAAACCATAATTTATGTTAAATTTATATTAGTAGTAAACATCTGTTTTCTATATTCAGGACAGAATAAAAAGTATTTTATACCAAGTATGGTTGGACCAATTCTTGAAATGACACTTATTCCTGAGCAAGGTAAGTAGCTTTAAAGTAATGCCAAATAGGGTGTTTCCATATATATGTGTATAAAATAAAAGATACTTTTAGCACTCAAAAGTCTGTCGCCCTTTTCACAAAAAATCGTAAGTATAGTTGTAACTTTTTCACTTAAGATTATTGTACGACAATTCCTAGGTCATTTTCACAAAGATTATCATACGACAAATTTTAATCTTATGACTAAAATTTTTTGTATTAAACATTATTAATGAGTTTGATTTAGTAACGATTTCGTAAATATATATATATAACTTTTTTTGACAAATTTAAAGTAAATTACACGATATTCTATGATTTACCAATATTTATCCATGTAGTAAAACTTCAAGCGTATGTAAGTAAAATTAAAGGAAAGCTTTAAGCTTTTACTGATGAAAATGTATCCTGATTTTTCTGAGATAAACCAAATTAAGATGTGTTTATCATCGATCAATCATGAAGACGAAAAAATATCCCTGTTATATATTAATATAACAGAAGAATGTGCACATGTATTACCAGAGTGTCAGATGATCATTGAAGTTGTTAGAAATTAATAAACTATATTACAAATATAAAAGCAATATCGAAACGATAATCCCATATTCTTGTTTTTATAAAAAAAAAATAAATAAATAAAGGAAAAGAAAAATTCTCCCCATGTTTGCAAGTAGTCTTTTCAATTGTCAACCGTTCCCAATTTTGAAATCTAAAATTAAATGAATTATCCTGATTTTTTGGTCATATGGTAGTTACGTGTTGATACAAATGATACACTTTGCTGCATTGAAAAGTTAAATGTCCAGAATGCATTGTTATTGACTTTGTTATTAGTCACGCCAAAAAGGAGTTAATAACAATATCATTTGTAGCATCTGTTTGTATTAAACCAGATTTATTTCAATAAGCATTTATCAATATGTGTAATAAGATTTGTCATATGGTAAATTGCTCTCTTATTTTCAAGACGAAGCGCCAATGCAGTGGCCATCTTTTATTTTTCTTTTTTTTTCACTTATGATAAAAAATAAGAGAAATATTTCTCTTGTGTTCAAAATTGTATACTTATGACATTGTTGTAATACTCGTAAAGTTAGGACAATTTTTACACTTACAACAATTTTTTGTTGTAAGAATTTTTGAGAAAATGTCTGCTGCTTCTTACCTTGACCTTCACCTTGAAATGGACAATAGAGGAAGATTCAAAACAGAGCTCTACTATTTACATGATGACTTCAATTTTTCAATATTTATTTTTGGCATTCATCAGTAACAATATTCCAGCAGCACCAGTGTTTACATTATTCTAGGGTCTATGCCTCGTACTATGATCTTCTGGACAGCTCTCAGCTGCTGATGTGAAAGCTACTATGCTCCTATGTTGAAGATAAAAATAATGAAAGTTCAAACCTATCGTGGTTTACTGTGAAGAGACATTTTAAATAATTATGTAAGATAAATTTTTTAGGAAATGAAAACAATACAATCTTTTCTTCTTTTTGTTTGTTTGCAGAACTAAGGAAAGCTACAATTCCTATCTTCTTTGACATGATGTCATTTGAGTTCAATGACCTTGACATAACTACAGGGAAAATAAAGGGAAACTTTTGTCAGGTAATTGATGAAATGATTGAATTATTAGAAATGTCAAATTTGTACAAATTCTTTAAAAAAGATAAAATAATTGCAATAATAAGTAAATTAATAGAGAGCAATATTGAAATGTCCAATTTCACACAGTTGGAACCTTATGTTAAAGTCCAAGGCATAATTGATTTACTTTGAATTAGTAGAATATTCAAGGTAACAATTCGAGCCCTGATCAGGTCAAGCCAAAGACTATAAAATTGGTATTTTTTTTTATTTTCCGCTAAGGTTGGTTTGGTTAATGGTGTTTAATGCCACTTTCAACAATATTTCAGTAATATCATGGCGGTCAGTTTTATAGCATGTGGCATCAAGGAGAAAGAGCAAAGACTGGTTGGCTGTGGGAATCCGTATAATGAGTGGGACGACATGTCTATCCGCGGACTGTTGTTTCAGTGAGCTAGCACTATAAAAAATGCAACTAAGCGTGTTGTTCTAGTACAAAGTGGACCTCATCATCATCATCTCATTGAAGATTAACTTGTTCTCGCCATGATATAGGTGAAAAATTGCTGAGCTGGTGTTAAACAACAATCACTCACGTTAGCAAGTTTCCACTGCAAGCAAAGAAAATATATAGATATGATTATTACTCCGATTCTTGTTCAGCTGTTGACAGTGGCTGACTAATGTACAAATTGATTGTGAGATAAAGACAAGAACCATATCTGTATTCCTTTATTATTGATGTTTTGCTTCAGCATAACATTATAAGCTCTTTTGTGTTCTTTAAAAAAAAAGTGCATAAAATTTCATCACCCCCACCTTAGCTGATTTCTTAAGAATAGCAACATTATTTTTATGCTATGTATAAATTTATAGGTTGAGAATGAGTTAATTATGAAACTTGATGCATTAGTGGAAGGTGGCTGTGGAGATGAAGAATATAAAGAGATGATATATGCCATGTAAGTTACTCAATCATAAAGCTGTATGAATGCACTGCTCAGTATTAAGTCATAGTCAAGTTTTAGTGATCCTAGATTCAACATGGCTGCCAGGACCAATAATGTGTTCTCATTGGCTGAAATTTCAAAAAAGAAATTACCAAAAAAAAAAACCACTTGACAGATTTGATTTTTATTGTAGGAATGTTCATTAGATGTTTCTGTACTAGTTTTGAGTTTTTAGTGCCAATTGAAGATACAAGATCGCTACATCCACAGTTTTTTTGTTTTTTTTTTCCATTGAACTCAATGGGAAAATGAGTAAAAGCTTGGAAACTACAAACATGATTGCATCTAAATTTTACATGAATGGTCATTGAATTATGCTTTAAAAAAAAGTTGAAATTTTTTATGCAATCAGAAATCCAAGGTGGCCGTCGATGTAGGCCTTAGCTTTTATCATAGAACACTATGGGCAAATAAGTAAACTCGTCATAATCTGATCCTCTGACCCATTATAACATTTAAGATCCGCCCAGTACAAAGTATGGTAACTATGTTATCAATTTAAACAGATTCTACATTATTGCCAACCTTAAAACACACACACTTGATTTATTTAAGAAAGCAGTTTAAACGTCAATATGTGCTTTATTGAATATAACAGTAGATCATGTGTAATCAATGCATTGAAATTATTTACACAGATAAAATCATATGTGGGGCTGTCGTGGTTGTGATCGTATGGTAGTTGGATTTACAACTACCTTTGCAATCAGTTCCTATCACCACTAAAGTTGTGAGTTCGAACCCCGTTTGTGACGAGGTGTACTCGATACAACATTATGTGATAAAGTTGTCATTGACTTGTGACAGGACCGTAGTTTTCTCTGGGTACTCTGGTTTCCTCCACCAATAAAACTGAGTGCCACGATATAACTGAAATATTGTTGAAAGCGACATAAAACACCAAAAACCAACTGACTAAAATCATATGTTGTTACATTCTCAATGAAATTCTGCTCCATTTTTATACATGTAAACAATAACATTGCCAGAATGTGAGATGCCAACTTCACCAGACAACTTGCAAACATTTAGGGGCTGGACCCGTAGCATTTGCTACATCTGCTATATGGTTAATCCAACCCTGAGTAGAATAACAAAACTGTTTACTGTTCCATTTAAGGTTTTCAAGTTTATTTCAGAATTTCAATTTTATATTTTTTTATTTATATATATGTGTAGTTACTTTGCTTTTAATATGAATCATATTCAATCTCAAACAATTTGTTGTTATTACTGAATGTTTATTAATATTTGTATTGATATTATTTTTGAAAGTTTATTACAGAATGTTTATTAATATTTGTATTGATATTATTTTTGACAGTTTGTCACAGCTATGTAGAGGTCATAATGCCATCATGGAGACAGGAGTGAGATTCGTAAATGTTATAAAAGAATTATTACAAAGATTGTTGGAATACAGAAAAATTATACAGAATGAAATTAAAGAACACAGAATGAGTTGTATAGTCAATTTACTGGTTAGTTTTTTTTTTATTATGATAAGATTAATACTTGTAAGATTATTTACAAAGAAAAACAAACAAACAGAAATACCAATTCTAGATATAAAATAGACAAAAAAAAGACTGCATTTAATTTAATGTTTTGTCTTAAAATTCATTTTTAGCTCACCTGGGCTCAGTTGTTCAAAATACTGGATAAAGTTATCCACTGGACAACTACTTATCCAGTGGACAGCTAGCCAGTGGATACAATTTTTTACTGATCAATTGAAGGCACGGTAAATACATAAATTCTTCTGGTCACATTTCACAAAAATATGTAACCCAATGTAATTGATAAGGTATTTTTTTTTTACCATTTCTACATCCTCACTAGTCGGATCTATTTTGTCAACAATTGAACGGTGGATGTGTCCAGTAATTCATGTAATATTGACAACATCGGGTTGAGAGAAAAAAGCAACAAAGAACAAACACAGAAGACCACATTGGAAAAAAAGGTTCATAAAAACGTAGACGAGAGGCGTATTCATAAAGAATGTAAAATAAATATGACAGAAAAGGATTCACGGACAATGTCCCCATCACGATTCACGGCAAAAAAAAAAAAACAACAAAAATATTGGGGGAAGGAAAATTCACAAATACGGAAAACCAAAAGCAGTCACCAATTTTTTTCAATTACCCTCTCTTAATTTACTTGCACAAATTAATCCGAAATCAGTTCTGAGGGAATGCATGTTTTTTCTCCTCAATTTTTTTGTATAACATTTATTTATTTACATTTGTATTGAAAATTTGTCTATCCATCTTAGTTCCTGTTATGTGTAATCTATTTCCAAAAAGGGGAAATGCTATTTTTGAAATTGAATAGAGGAAAACTTCATGACAACAAACAAAAAATCTAATGTAATTTCAATTGGCGATCATATTTATCCACTGGATAAAACTTTATCCGTACCAAATTAGACTGGACAGAGTTGTCCAGGATAAATCATATTTGTCCAGTGGATAACTTTATCCATTGTTTTGAACAACCGAGCCCTGGACCTTTGGTCCATGTGAGGTATTATCAGCACTTTGCTTTCGTTTTCGGAGTCTGCATCTGTTAGCTTGTAACATTTCAATTTATTTCTCACAAACCACAGGTCCAATTAGAACTAACCTTGGTAGAGATAATACTTGGGTAGTCCTTAACATTATACATGATTTTTGTTTCATTCTGAAATTTAACATGGCTGCTTGAGTCAATTATGTTTTTGGTTGACTTCAATTTCAAAAGGCTTCATCTCCAAAACTACATGTGTGATGGAATTTTTACTAGGTAGGAATGTTCCATATGTGGTCCTTAATCCAAGATGGTTGACACAGCAAGAAATTCTTTTAACATAGGACCATATGGAAATATGAAATTTCCCCTCCCCCCCTCGGAAATCAGAAATTTGATCCAACCTCATCTGCACAGGAATAATTATTGTATAGTCCCTTAGGCCATGCAAAATTAATTACTTGGTTCTCAGGCCCTTTTTTGTCAAAATTGATGAGGGAGGGCAGCATTTTTTTTTATCCTTTTACTGCTGTAAAAAGTGATGAGGGGGGCATTTTTTCTTCTTTTTTTTTTGGTGAAAAATATGGCAATGTATAAAACTTTTCATTATTTTATCGAAAATTTCAATTTTATTTCTTCCGATGGTGGCAGAAACATCACAAGTGGTTAATTTTTATGGAAAGGTCCAATCCGCTGGTCCCAACGTACCATTTTTTTATCTCCGTAAACAATTCCAATAAGGTACAAGCTTCGGAGAAGCCCCTATTATGTTCTCTGGTAAAACTGGCAAACATTTGTGCAGAATTTGCACAGAAACGATTGACATTTTGTCTAAATGTCAAACGGAAACACTTTTTTTATTTATACATTGTCATAACGATGCTTTAAATCTCATTTAAGCATGATGTGTTTTAAAGTGTTTCACCGACCACGCGATATAAGAGAAAAAACGGATACGGTTGTTTTTTCCGTACGGACAGCGCTACCGCATTAATTTAAAAAAAATATATATTTTTGCAATAAAATCGGCAATGCGGCGATGAATTTCCACATGCTGGCGGGCCTGAGAACCAAGAAATTAACTTTTTATGGCCTTACAAACTATTATTTTGTGTCGATCGAAAATCCAAGATGGCCACTACAACAGGACAAATTTAACATAGGACCCAATAGAGAAATTTTAAAATGTTATTCTCGTCTGAAACCACTATAACCATTCAACTGTAAACTTTGCTGGAATGCGCCTTGGGTGATCCTTTTTTTGTGTCTATTGGAAATCCAAGATAGCTCCATCGCATGGCATAGTTTTTTCATAGAACCCTATGTGAAAATGAAAAAAAAAAAATTCTCAGGAACTATAAATTTGATAAAGCTGTACATGAATAATTATTGGATTGTGTCATACAAAATTGTTATTTTTTGTGTCTGTCGGACATCCACAATGGCTGCCACCACTGAGCAAAATTAACATAGAACCCTATGGATAAAATGTTTAAAAATTATTCTTATCTGAACCCACTGATCAATTTGACAGCAAATTTGGCTGGAATGTACCTTGGATGGTACTTTACAATTATATTTATTTTGGTTTTTCTGTTGATCGTAAATCTGAAAACCTCACTGGACATTGTTAAGCTATGGGAATATCAATAAAAAGCTTTTTCTCAAAAACTTCACAATTGTTTGAACACAAACAGTGCATGAATAACCAGGTAAGCAATACAGGCTCAGGTGAGCCTCTAGTTAAGGAACTGGAACAGAAATTATGTTTAATTTAAATTTGTTCATTATTTTTAAAAAGATGTTAAAATACATCTTGGTGGTGTAATAGATAAAATACTAACGGATGTGTGGTAGATTGTTGATTTGATCCCTGGCTAGTTCAAACCAGATTATAAATGTCACATTTGCATGCAACATTAAGGAATAAGAGCAAAGACTGATTTGTGGGATAATGTCTCAAAGTGGAGTGACATGTCTAGCTGTAGACTCTTGTTGCAGTGAGCTAGCACTACAAAAATGCAACTAAGCTAATTGGTTTATTATGCCGTAGACACTATCATTATAAAATGTTCTCTCCACTATATAGCTAAAAAATTGCTAAATTTGAGGTAACGGCAATCACTCACTCAAATGTTTGAGAAACAAGTTATTTTTTAGATAAGTTGGAAATTGTTCTCAAAAATAATTTTCGACCAAATCTTTAAACAGGAAATTTTAAAGTACCAAAAATAAAAACCCATTACCTAATGTATACAATTGATTATTTATTTTCTGTTTCAGAACTTTTACCATGATATTGACAGACAGGAAATGTATATACGATATTTATATAAACTTTGTGACCTTCACCTTGAATGTGATAATTATACAGAGGCAGCATACACTTTGATGTTACATGTCAATCTACTAAAAGTAAGTTTATTTTATAAATTTAGAGGCCGCTGTGGTCGTGATCGTATGGTAGTGGATTTACCTGTGTAATCAGTACCTATTGCCACTAACGTTGTGAGTTCGAATCCCCGTTCATGATGAGGTGTACTCAATACAACATTATGTGAAATAGTTTGTCAGTGACTTACGACAGGTCGGTGGTTATCTCCGAGTACTCGGGTTTCCTCCTCCCGATAGAACTGACCTCCACAGTATAACTGAAATATTGTTGAAAGTGGCATTAAGCATCATAAACCAAACCATTAAATGCAAAAATGCTATTAAATATAATAAAGTATCAAATCTTCATAGATAAAACATTTGTTGACTGTGCCATAGATAAAACATTTGTTGACTGTACCATAGATAAAACATTTGTTGACTGTGCCATAGATAAAACATTTGTTGACTGTGCCATAGATAAAACATTTGTTGACTGTGCCATAGATAAAACAATTGTTGACTGTGCCATAGATAAAACATTTGTTGACTGTGCCATAGATAAAACATTTGTTTACTGTGCCATAGATAAAACATTTGTTGACTGTGCCATAGATAAAACATGTGTTTACTGTGCCATAGATAAAACATTTGTTGACTGTGCCGATAGAACCAAAATGGATACTGTTTAGCAACAAACTCAGTGAAAATAATGATTAAAGAAAAACTTTTTTCTCAAGAACTACTAAGCTGATTGAAACCAAACTATATGTGAGTGTTCATTGGATGCTAAAACTGATATAAAGATGGCTGCCATCACTTGTCAAAGTTTAACATAAGATCATAGGTTGGAAATGTTCAAAAGCCTTCTTCTCAGAAACTGATCAACTAATGGAATCCAAACCTTATATCAATAAATCATTGACATAATTTTGCATTGCTTTTAAATGATTTCAGTGGTCAGATGACTCATTACTAGACATGTTAAAGTGTAATTGGCATCCTGAGGCACAGACACAAAGACAGCTGAAAGAAATGCTATATTATGATATCATTTCATTCTTTGACAAAGGAAAGGTAGGAAAAATATTTCATGTAAACAATAGAATTTCATGTAAAATGTGTAAAAATTTGTCATGAATATTACCAAAAAGATGAAATATTATTATATCTTAAATGTAAGGATAAATTAATACTATACACGTTTGCTTATAACAATCTTCTATGGACCAAAGAAGTTTGTCGTTATGAGAATCATAACAGTTATCTCCCTTGTTCATTGATAAAAGGTATAAAATGAACATGTGTATCAGAAGAAATGAATATTAACACAAAATTAAGTATTGTATGTTATATAAAGGCATTTTTATAAGTTTCACTGTAGCCTGGACTGGCAAATGACTTTGTTATATGCATTTATCTTCAAGTATCATTAGTTAAATGTGCAATGTTGAGAGGATGTTTAATTTTTCCACAAAAAACCTGACTTTTTAATGGGATATATATTACATGTATAAACAAACTCTACTCTACTTCATTATAACATTAATTGTTTTTTTTGCTAGATTGTATTATTTAAGTTAGAACAAAATTGTTTTGCTCAATATTTTCTTTTGTAGATGTGGGAAAAAGGTATTCAACTATGTAAAGAATTGGCCCAGTTATATGAAGGAGAATTATTTGATTATGAACGTTTGAGTGTTATACTAGTAAGTTTTAACACTAGATCTGACATTTTCAGTTTCATTGCATTTGTTCCACTACATATATCATGGTAAATTAATATCTAGATTTAAAGCAGACATGATCAAGTTTAACATCATGGAATCTGTTGATTAGAATACTATAGTGGAATAAAAGGCATGTGAAGTTTTTAATGTAATTTATCTGTATCCAACATGTGCTAATGATAAACAAATAATGGTGATTTGTTTCATGGTCAAATCTTGTTCTAACTGGCAGTCATTATTTAATTAGCTATAGTTCAATGCACATTGTATTATGAAATAAAAATGGGATTATATGAAAAACACAGTACCAGAAATTATGTTTCCCTAGCTTTTTAGATTGATTGATTGATTTTTATACGCCCGTCTTGAGACGGGCCGTATTATGTGATTGGATATGGCGGGCGGGCGGCGTGCGTCCACACAGATTTCTGCACAATAACTTTAGTTCTGTATATCGGATCTTTACCAAACTTAGCCACATGATTCCCCTGTGGAAGGGGAAGAACCCTATTTATAAGGTCAAGGTCACCATTACTATAAATATAATTTTTGACAACAGGATCGTTTCCGCACGATAAATTTAGTTTTGTATATTGGATCTTTACCAAACTTGGCCACATGATACCCCTGTGGAAGGGGAAGAACCCTATTTATTTTGGGGTCATTACCATTATACCGTTTGATAATTTATATAGACGGGCATATTTTGTGATGCACACATTTCTTGTTGGTGTTTAATGCCACATTCAGCCATATTTCAGCGATCAGTTTTAGTGGTGGAACAAGCCGGAGTACCTGAAGAGAACCATCGACCATGGAAAAGCAACTGGTAAACTTTGTCACTTGTGGCTGCGAGTCGAGTGCACCCTTTTTTGTAATTTACAAAGTCGGGCGAAAACCTACGCCGTATTGGTGATAGGCTTGTAAGAGTTGTTAGGTAATCCAACTACCTAACTCATTGATTCACCCAGGTCCTCTTAACTTTTTAGTCATTGGACACTAATATATGGATTCTGACTTAATGTAGCATTGTGGCAAATCAATTTTTTTTATTTCCAGCATGATTAAATCAAAGATTTAAATTTGTATTTGCTACTTTTCTACCTTGAAAGCAGCATTACGGAGAACGAGCAATTTTGTTCTGATAGTGTGATGTATATATTGTAGAATTATAACTTTCCTTTCTGAACACTTTAACTTCAAATTCAAAATGTTGGTGTAGAAGAAATAGACATCAAATAGTATGTATCTCACAATGTGATATAACTGAAATGTTTCTTACTTGTCATAAACAATACTAGCTCGTTTACTCATAGTTCTTATGTGACTTTCACTCAAGAAAACAATTGTTTGGTTCTTGTCTTTGTATTGTAGGATATCATAATAGTTATTACATGTACTTAATAGACAAGAACACAACAGAAGATAATACACATTGTTTAGTAAACCAATGCATTTCACTCATAATTTGTCTACATATATACAAGTACATTTTCAGAGACGACAGGCAGATTTATACAGTCATATTATATCAAAACTTAGACCAGACCCTGAATATTTTAGAGTGGGATATTTTGGGAAAGGCTTTCCCTCATTTCTCCAAGTAAGTTAAAATCATTTGTCATCATGTACATTTTCTTATATTGTATTTGAACAAGCTTTAGATTTCAATGAAATGTCAATTCTTTACTTGTTTTTTGTTTTTCTGTTTTGAAGTATAAACTATAATTACATTTTTTTCTTGGTTGGCCATAATTGTTTTTGTGTTGAATGCTAGACCAATATATGTCCTTTTGTTCCATCATCTTCCGTGCTGTCACACGTTTCCTAATCCAGAATTCCTTCTAAGCCAATTGTTAGAAACTTACCAAGCTTATGCATTACCATTTTTAGATACATGACCCCCAAAATTCAATTCATCTCAAATACAAACTGATGTAGCAAGACAATTTCTCCTGGCACACCTGGCTTTTAGTCTATCCTCTCTAGGTGTAGTTTTCTGGGCCCTGTCAGATCGCGGATGTTCATCAACTATTCCAGTGGCTTGCAAACAATGCATAAGACAATCAATTACAGAATGGTGTACCCCCATTTGCCTTGCCACCCTTCTATTGCTAAGACCTGCCTGTGACATGCCAACAGCTTGCCACATCTCTACTAAAGTGAATTATCGCCTTACCATAATTTAGCGATGAAAACTCTACAACCTCAACTTGCAAACATAATTTGTGTAATTAGGTTTTTGTTTACCGGTTTTAATCGGACACGACTTTTTCGAACGATGACACATTTAATTAAAGCTTATGTGTACAGATATTCTTTACAGCAATCAAAAAAGATATTTATGAAATAAATCAAGTGGTGCTTAACTTTTGTCGAAGTGTATATAAATTAATATATTTTCTATATTGCAAACCAGTTTATTCTGTTAATTTACAATTAATGTTGATTGTTTGATTTTTAGTCAAAGGTGACATTTGAATTTGTAGGTTAAATTATATTACTCCTTATTTATTGGACTGGAGGATGTTTCAAGTCTGGACATTTGTCTGCACACAATTTAGCTTCATTTAGTTTTCTCTGACTGTTTTTTTTCAGTTTATTTTGGAGGTTTGAATATATAGCCGAGTTGCAATAAAGTTGAAATAAGTTAATGGTTTGAGTAATGATAGATGTCCACAATTTGTTTCTGGGCATCATTTTCAATTTCTTGCATTTAGAACTTCTCCAACAAGGATATTATATCCCTTGGGGTACAATAACTCCTTAAATATCTTAAAAATTCCATGTAAATGTCTACATAAATAGTAAATAAAATTGCGACATCATGTGCACTAGATTTGGACTTGGTAGCCTCTGGTTTATGTCCCCATCAATATATGCTCCTAACTGACCTAGAATAGCCATTTCTTTTTTACACTAAAATATAATGTTTGTTATCTTTGGAATTTTATTGAATTTGACATGAATTATCTCCCTTTTTTTTCAGAACAAAGTATTTATATACAGAGGTAAAGATTATGAGAGATTACCAGATTTTAATGGTAGAATGCAGGCTTTATTTCCTAATGCTGAGGTGAGTAGTTTGATCAATGCATAATGGCTTTATTCTTTGACATCATCATGTGTTGTTTACAATATCCAGGGGCTGTCATGGTTGTGATCGTATGGTAGTTGTACCTATGCAATCAGTGTCTATCAGCACTAACGTTGTGAGTTCAAATCCCACTCAGACGAGGTGTACTCCATACAACATTATGTGCTAAAGTTAGTCAGTGACTTGCGGCAGGTCAGTGGTTTTCTCCAATAAAACTTACTGCCATGATATAACTGAAATATTGTTGAAAGTGGCATTAAACACCATAAACCAACCAAACCAACCAACTTCTAATCTTTGACTTCTTTATGTGTTCTTTACAATATACAACCTTCAAAATTAAACAGTTGCCATAAATGTTTTAAGAGCTGTCAAATATTAACAATGGAACTACAGAGCAAAGACATAGCTTCTCCTCTGTTGCCTATAACCCTCTAAATGTGGCATCTTTTGGTTTTACATGATCATTCAATATACACAGCTCTCCCTTATGACAGGTGTTAAACAAGTATCTCATGATAAGTGAATACCACATTTGTCAGTTTAAAACAACATGTAACAGTTCCGTGTAAGGTTTGTGTGAAGTTATCATTGGTGACGTATGTCCATCCTTCTCATCATCTAGTTTTTTTCCCTTGTGTGCTTGTTTGACATTTATTAAGTCATCAAATCAGTATGTTGGAAAAAAAGATACTTGATTGCTGCAGTGATAATAAACCCCCTACTAAAAATTGATAGAATTCTTTTAGTAGTTATTATATACTATCATTGCTACAGTGATAATAAACCCCCTACTAAAAATTGATAGAATTCATTTAGTTGTTATTGTATGCTCATTGCTGCAGTGATAATAAACCCCCTACTGAAAATTGATAGAATTCTTATAGTTATTATTATATACTATCATTGATCTGTCTTGCAAGAATGGATTTCAGAGAGCAATATCACATCGAACGGCGAAATCTAAGATGCGACATGTGATGAGATAATATGTTTATCGAGGATTTGTAAAGGTCATGTCAGTAACATCAGTATAAGGTCACCTTAGAAGACATTAATAATATGTTTGTATCACGTTTGTTTCTTGATAATAGATATTATCGCAGGTTAAGATCAAAGGAAAAATGTACAAATCCTTGGTAATTATCTCCTTGCCAACGAAGTTGCGAAGGGATATAGTAACGCTACCGTCTATCCGTCCGTAACATCCTTGTGAACACTCTAGAATCAACAACCTTCAATGGATTTTGACCAAATTGCTACATACTTAGTCCTTAAGAGAATCTGGAACCCTATTGATTTTCAAGGTCAAAGGTCAAGGTCACCAGGTCAATTTTTTTTAGCACATAACATCCTTGTGAACACTCTAGAATCAACATCCTTCAATGGATTTTGACCAAACTTAGTACTTACTTAGTCCTTAAGAGAATCTGGAACCCTATTGATTTTCAAGGTCATAGGGCAATTTTTAGGCGAGGGGATACGCCACGCTTTGCGTTGCCCTGGTTTTGTAATATTATAATACAATTCCTTCATTGTTTTCTGTATTTCAGTTGATGAGATCTTTATCAGCTCCATCAGATGATATGAAAGAATCTGACAAAGAATGTATCCTTTTGTAACCTGACCAGAATATATAATGTTTTCTTTATTATAATATTTCAAATTGCATTTGATTTAATTTGTTCTCTTAGTAGATTATCTATGTATCAATATTTTTATGATTTGTACTGATGTATATATTCAGTTGGAAGGACATTTGTTAGTTGTCCAATCCTGTTTTTAGTTGATCTGGTCCAAAACATCTGTCTTTGTGATCGTCTTTGTAAGCCCCCCAATGTTTTACATTAACAGCTTCTTCTCTGAAACCACTGGGCCTAATTGGGGAAAAATTGACATGTAAACCACTTCAGAGTTGGTGATATTGGTGGCAATCCATAATTTAACATTTCTGTCAAACTCAATAATACAGTTTGATTTGCTGAGCCTCTGAATACTCTATTGTTCAAACTACTCAGTGGTTTGAAAGTTAGTTTGGTGTGAATGATCCTGTGGTGGTCCTTTATAAAGTATGTGATTGTTGTACCAACTGGAAATACATAATGGCTGCCACTGTAGAACATAGTTATACATAGCATCCTATAGGAAATTGAATAATAGCTTTTTCTTAGAACCTGTACATAAATGATGATTGAATGACCCCCCCTCCCTCCTCCTTATTATATTTTTATGTAGATCAAAAATCAAAGAATTGCCACCATGACAGAACAAAGTATAGCTAGCTTTCTAAAGTTATCCGACTATGATTAAAATGTCTAGAGGTGGAAAATAGCTTAAAATGAAGAAATTTGTTGCTATGGTGATTTAACAATGAAATATTATTATTTCAAGATTTATTTTTGACAAAGGAGAATTCTAACTATTTTTATAATCAGATTCTCAATTTGCAGAGTGGTAGGGAGCATTGTATCGAACCAGTGCATATGCCAAATGCAGTCATGGTAAAATTTCCTCATTCTCAAATTTCCAAGAATACTGAAATAGCTCAGACTACCTGATTTAGGGGTGGAGGGATTTGATTTTGGAGTAATTTTATGCAAAAAAAAAAAAAAAATGAAATGGCAGATATTTTGAAAAGCTGTTACAAGATAATCTACAATATCAACATAATATATGTCTGATAAAATATGGTGAAGTGGTACACACGATGGAGAAATGCAAGTTAAATATTTTCGAATTTGCCTTAACATTTTACAAGTCCTTCAAATAAATTCTGTCTCACCAGTGTTTGACTTGCATGGAAGATTTGGAGATAAACATGTTAGTGATAGAATTCAACAGTAAGTTTCCTTCTCTTGAAAAAGGGTATATAAATAGTCATCTATTCTTAATAAAAAGGGGGGAGGGAATCATTTATTGTTATTATTTTTACAGCAGTACTTTGGGGTTTGGTTTTTAGGGTGGTGTATACTTCAGTTTTATCATCACAATTCTTTGACGCAACCAATAATTACTTTGCAACATATTGTTGATTACGTTCGTTGTTTAATTTAGTCAATGCTTTAAGACATTTTGGAGTAAAATAACGATGAAAAAAAAAAAATAATAATTTATAAATATTTAGATTGAAATAAAACACTGATTGAATGAAAATTATATGATTTAATTCAAAGCTAAGCCTATTAAAGCAGTAATCCTGAAAATATTTAGTTAGTGCAAATTGTGCTTGAAAACATTTTATGCCCCCCCCCCCAAAATCACCCTAACATTAAAAAAAATATGTTAGATTAAAATAAGTTATTGACAAATGATTTTAATTTAATAAATTTTTATTATATTTAAAAAAAAAATTATTTTAGGATTACCTGTTAAATTGGTTTGTTAAAATATACATGTATATGATTTTTTTAATTTATTTTTTTAGATACTATGCAAAAAATGAAGTTCAGAAATTCCAGTTTTCTAGAAAAATGGAGGAATGTGGTAATGATGCTACAGTAAGTGTATTACAGTTTTAAATATAAAACAAAGTGTAAAACATATGTCTTCTTTTATTATCAGTTGTTATTAGTCATGTTTTTTTTTGTCATGATAGAAATGTCACTGATGTTTTTTTAGTAGTTAATTGAAGAGACATTAAAAACATTAAAAATCTTTCTTGTTCAGTTAAACTGACTAAGATATTTTAACATTAAGACTAAATATCATCTTTGATTTACACCAGCTTTCTATTTTATTCAGTCTTTAGTTTTGACATATTTCTAATTCACTCTATATATAAAGTTTCTTGACTATCTAAGGGATTTTTTTCTTACTGTTATATATATTTTTAGTCGCTATGGTTAGAGAGAACTTTTCTACTGACGTCCTATGAATTCCCA
>MJUT01038062.1:194537-208409 GCA_002080005.1 Gigantidas platifrons
AGGTGATATTCTGAGAGGAAGGTCTCATTCTGTTGTGGTCGAGGTGATATTCTGAGAGGAAAGTCTCATTCCGTTGTGGTCGAGGTGATATTCTGAGAGGAAGGTCTCATTCCGTTGTGGTCGAGGTGATATTCTGAGAGGAAGGTCTCATTCTGTTGTGGTCGAGGTGATATTCTGAGAGGAAAGTCTCTTTCTGTTGTGGTCGAGGTGATATTCTGTGAGGAAGGTCTCTTTCCGTTGTGGTCGAGATGATATTCTGAGAGGAAGGTCTCTTTCCGTTGTGGTCGAGGTGATATTCCGAGAGGAAGGTCTCATTCCATTGTGGTCGAGGTGATATTCTGAGAGGAACGTCTCTTTCCGTTGTGGTCCAGATGATATTCTGAGAGGAAGGTCTCATTCTGTTGTTGTTGAGGTGATATTCTGAGAGGAATGTCTCATTCTGTTGTGGTCGAGGTGATATTCTGAGAGGAAGGTCTCATTCCGTTGTGGTCGAGGTGATATTCTGAGAGGAAGGTCTCTTTCCATTGTGGTCAAGATGATATTCTGAGAGGAAGGTCTCATTCTGTTGTGGTTGAGGTCATATTCTGAGAGGAAGGTCTCTTTCCGTTGTGGTCGAGGTGATATTCTGGGAGGAAGGTCTTTTTCTGGTGTGGTCGAGGTGATATTCTGAAAGGCAGGTCTCTTTCCGATGTGGTCGAGGTGATATTCTGAGAAGAAGATCTTTTTTCTTTTTCTGGTGTAGTCGAGGTGATATTCTGAGAGGCAGGTCTCTTTCCGATGTGGTCGAGGTGATAGGAAAGAAATATAACCTATGTTTTAGAGATAAGTTTTTTTTTTGGCAACCTATGCAAACAAATTTGAAAAAAAATACAGCTTTAGAATTGTAGTGTAATGTTTGTAGCAAAAGTAAGTTAAGCTATTATTACCTTGTTTTGTTTCTCCATCACAATTTGACCCACAGTTTTAAATATGCATTTGTCTTTTGCTTTTGATGTTATGTGGGAAAAATTATATGTGCACATCCCTGCCCAAGTTAACAAAAAATCAAGATTGTCTTTTTATTTTGAATTACAATATTTAGTTAGATAGTTCAATCGAGAGTTAATGAACAATAATGTTTATTATACCTACAGTTATTTAATATAGACTGTAGTCAAATTCTCTGTAATCAGCCATAGATAGTGTTATAATTGTTTTAATACAACAATATCATTACACCATAGATAGTGTTACAATTGTTTTAATACAACAATATCATTACATTGCCATAACAGCTTGAGCAAACATGGAAAAATGTAAGTAATTCTGCATGTTTCCCGCATTAAAAAAACAATTTCTTTAAATTTTCACCATTTCATTACTGTTAGATTATAATTTTTTTGTTTATTTTACACCCATCCAATTTGCTTTGATCAATATTGTTTACTAATTTTTGTTTTATTTTATTTATGGTTTTTGTAACAAATTAAAAAAAAGCTTTTTGCTTTATGAAAGCATTTTTAATCCCCAAAATAATTCTGTATAACATTATGGTGGTTTAACTAACAATTTTGGTTTACAGATATAAATAAAAAGGTTGACAATTTATGACATAATTAATAGTGGTGACATGGTGTGTAACCTTTCTACAATTTAGCTTTACATTTCCAGATAAAAAATATTATGCTTGAGCAAAATTACTGTCATCTTTTCCACAATGTTTTTTCAATGATGTTTCAGAACATAGCCATGCTTAACTACAAAGGGGCCGTCGTGGCTGTGATCGAATGGTAGTTGGATTTATAACTACCTATGTAATCAGTGCCTATAATCACTAAAGTTGTAAGTTTGAACCACGTTCATGGCGAGGTGTACTCGATACAACATTATGTGATAAAGTTTGTTAGTGACTTGCGACAGGTCGTGAATTTTCCCATGGTACTCCGGTTTCCTCCACCAATAAAACTGACTGCCACAATATAACTGAAATATTGTTGAAAGTGGCGTTAAGCAACATAAACCAACCAACCAACTTAACTACAAAGACATTAAGATTTACAGAGCATGAGAAAATCACAATAATAGTTTCTATAGCATTGATCATAAAACAAAGTCCTTGGATTTATTGGTTTCTGTATTAATGACAACCAAAGCTTCAAGAAACAGCTGATCTATTTTGATAATGTTGATGTCTTTTTCCTTATTTCTCTGTAGATTGACAAGGCAACACTTTTCAAATCTTTAGGATTTAACGGGCTGTCTTCTATTGTTTGTAACTCACTCCAAATTATATATTAGACAGACGCTGAACAAAATTTCCAGAGTTGGTGGGAAAACAGACACAAAGCTGTTGTGTTTCTGTGCTGTATTCTTTCATGCCATGATTTTAGTCTTTACTAAAGAGTCTACTAAGTAATAGATCTGCAAAATTCTATTGACTCTCATACATGTGTATCACAAGCTGAGTTTAATCTGAGCTAAGTTCAGTTAAACATATAGGTGATTTAGCTATACTTAGTGACCCAAGTAACACACCACTTTTATAGATTAATTTCATTTTATGGTAAGTAAGGTCTTAAATAAGTAGGTAGAGTAGTAAGTATATTTATTTTGTGGAAAGGTAATATACTTTTATCTGGAAAAATAAAACTGCAATTTCCAAAAAATTGTGGAAAAGTAATATTATACTTTATGCAAATTTCTTTGATAATTCGGCAATTTCACTGGTAAATGTAGATGTGGTATTTTTCTCTAACTTTTCTTAACCCCGCCCACCAAAGCAGAGGGTGGTATTGCAAGGATATACCACATCCCGCAATACCACCCTCCGCAATACCACTCTCCACAATACCACCCTCGGCAATACCACCCTCCGAAGGGCATTCAGTATAATATAAAACATACTGCCTTTGGTTGAGGGTGTTACAGTAGATTATCACACTCAGGAAAAATATCACCCTCGACTTCGTCTCTGGTGGTATTTTTTCTTCTTGTGGTAATCTACCGTAACACCCTCAACTAAAGGCAGTATGTTTATAATACACCCACTATTAAAAATAATAAAGAATTACCATTGGTTTTACATCAAATATTACTAGCTTTACTTTTGTTTTTCTATATTTTATGTTATAGATTTAATTCACTAGTACAAAAATTTTAAATAATTTTTTGAGCACAATTAAAGATATGACTTATTTCATGGATAAATTAAATAGATTGAAATGAACAAGAAAATCATATTCTGTTTTACCTTTCAAGTCAGTATTTTTTGTAATTCATTTTGCAGATAACACCAAGACGGCCATTACGACCAGAAACTAATGACCGCAGACAGAGTCGACCAGCAAGTAACCAGTTTTCACCTGGACAGATGCCATATCTTAACTCAGGCAGCATGAACAGTTTAATATCTAATTCCTCATCTATGTTAGGTAACCACACATTTATCCATTTATTACTTAAACTTCAAAGGAGTTAAAAGTACAGTCAAACCTGGATTAAGAGGTCACCTTTAAGATGAAGAAGAAGTGGTCTTTTAAGACAGGTGACCTCTTAAAAGAGGTTCAAAAAAAGGGTGACCTTTTAATAGAGGTGACCACATGGACAGGTATGACTTATGTTGTTATGTCATTTTTGTTGTCTCTCCTCTCCCATTTAGCAGCCATCCATCCCTTACGTTGTTGTACCAGTTTGTAACATCATAGGATTTATTATACGTCCGTCTCGAGACGGGCCGTATTATGTGATTGGGTATGGCGGACGGGCGGGCGTCCACACAGGTTTCTGGACAATAACTTTAGTTCTGTATATCGGATGTTTACCAAGCTTGGCCACATGATTCCCATGTGGAAGGGGAAGAATCCTATTTATTTTGGGGTCATTAGGTTGAAGGTCAAGGTCACCAATACTATAAATATAATTTTTGACAACAGGGTCGTTTCTGCACGATAACTTTAGTTCTGTATATTGGATCTTTAACAAACTTGGCCACATGATTCTCCTGTGGAAGGGGAATAATCATATTTATTTTGGGGTCATTAGGTCAAAGGTCAAGGTCACCATTACTATAAATAGAATTTTTGACAACAGGGTCGTTTCCACATGATAACTTTAGTTCTGTATATTGGATCTTTTCCAAACTTGGTCACATGATTCCCCTGTGGAAGGGGAAGAACCCTATTTATTTTGGGGTCATTACCATTATACCGTTTGATAATTTATATAGACGGGCGTATTTTGTGATGCACAGATTTCTTGTTCATAATGTGTCAGGCCTTTACTGTGTCATAGAAAATTAATTCCTGCCAAAAGTAATGTGTACATATGTCATGGTTATTAGTCCCCTACCGGCGAAGCCGAAGGTGACTATAGTTTTAGGTTGTGTCCGTCTGTCACATTAAAATTTTAAGTTTTCCGGACTTTTTTTTTGCGCCCTTTGATATATTGACTTCATATTTAGTATGTGGCTTTATCTAGATAAGTTACAGTTTAAGTTCGAATTTCGTTCCAGTCGAATGATTTTTGGCTGAGTTATGGCCCTTGAACTTGTATTTTTTGTTCAAATTTTAAGTTTTCCTCACTTTTTATTTTACGTCCTTTGATATATTGACTTGATATTTGGTATTTGACTATATCTGAATGAGTTACAGTTTAAGTTCGAATTTTGTTCCGGTCGAATGATTTTTGGCTGAGTTATGGCCCTTGAACTTGTATTTTTTGTTTAAATGTTTAGTTGTCCGGACTTTTTGTTTACCTCCTATGAGATATTGACTTGATATTTGGTATGTGGCTATATCTAGATGAGTTACAGTTTAAGTTTGAATTTCGTTCTGGTCGAATGATTTTTGGCTGAGTTATGGCCCTTGAACTTGTACTTTTTGTTCAAACTTTTAGTTGTCCGGACTTTTTTTTGACGTCCTATGAGATATTGATTTGATATTTGGCATATAGCTATATCTAGATAAGTTACAGTTTAAGTTCGAATTTCATTCTGGTCGAATGATTTTTAATTGAATTATGGCCCATGAACTTGTATTTTTTGTTCTCTATTTTAAGTTGTCCGGATTTTTTTTACATCCTTCGAGATATTGACTTAATTTAAAATCTAGTCACTGCAAGATGATACTTCTAATATTTTAGGTCCTCTGATTTTTGCGGCCGGTAGGGGACAATGTATTGCTATGTGCAATACTCTCAGAATTCTTGTTATACTTTTTCAAAAATCTTCTCTGAAACCACTGAACCAATTTGAACCAAACTTGGCCACAATCATCCTCAGTGTGTCTAGTTTAAAAATTGTTTCTGATGTGCCTACCGACCTACCGACATGGCTGCCGTTACTAAAAGTAGAACATAGGGGCAAAATCAACAAAAAAATTAAATTAAAAAATCCTGAAAAATTATGTGAAGGTGCAATTGCTTCCAAACTTGGTTGAAATGATATATTTGTGATCCCCTTTAAGAATTATGTTGATGACCTGAACCACCATCAAGCATGGCCGCCACCGTTATTTAAAAAAAGAAAATTGTGACAAAAATTTCAATAAAAAAATCCTGAAAACGGCCAATTGCTTTCAGACTTTAGCCACCATCAAACATGGCTGCCACCGATACTGAAAATAGAACATTTGACCAAAAAATGCAAAAATTATTTAAAAAAATCCTGTAAAGTGCCAATTGCTACCAAACTTTAGGGAAATAATACAGTTGTGATCCTCTTTAAGTATTATGGTTAATGATTCGAAATTCCATCAAACATGGCAACCTCTGTTGCTAAAAATAGAAAGTTTGACAAAAAAATCGATAAATAAATTCTGATAAATTCTGTAAAGTGCCAAAATTTTGCTAGCAAATTTTGAGTTTGGTTGATCCCATTTTACATTTGATGATCTAGCTTGCTCAACATTTAAAATGGCCATCAACAATGGGTATGCAGTTGTATTTGGCATGAAGCAGCATTGTGATATGAAGATTCAATTTTGTACCAGTGAAGGTCCTGTGGTCTATTGGATTCAAGTCCTGGGAAATCAAAATTTAATATATGCTACGATAGGCAATAAAATCTTCTTTACCAGGTGAGCGATACAGAATCATGTGAGCCTTTAGTTTCATGTTTAGTGATTTGAGGTGAAACGTGATTGTACATTTTGTTGACATTGGTGGATCATTGTCTTAAGCTTTATTTTCACAATGTATTTATGTGTTGGGGGTATCAGCCTCTGTTTCTATGATTCTCTATTAGATTTCAGAACTGTTCTGACTGTGTGATATTAGATTTCAGAACTGTTCTGACTGTGTGGTATTAGATTTCAGAACTGTTCTGACTGTGTGATATTAGATTTCAGAACTGTTCTGACTGTGATATTAGATTTCAGAACTGTTCTGACTGTGTGATATTAGATTTCAGAACTGTTCTGACTGTGTGATATTAGATTTCAGAACTGTTCTGACTGTGTGATATTAGATTTCAGAACTGTTCTGACTGTGATATTAGATTTCAGAACTGTTCTGACTGTGTGATATTAGATTTCAGAACTGTTCTGACTGTGTGATATTAGATTTCAGAACTGTTCTGACTGTGATATTAGATTTCAGAACTGTTCTGACTGTGTGATATTAGATTTCAGAACTGTTCTGACTGTGATATTATATTTCAGAACTGTTCTGACTGTGTGATATTAGATTTCAGACTGTTCTGACTGTGTGGTATTAGATTTCAGAACTGTTCTGACTGTGTGATATTAGATTTCAGAACTGTTCTGACTGTGTGATATTAGATTTCAGAACTGTTCTGACAGTGTGATATGTTTTGTTTTTCATTTATTATTATTGTCAAGTGATAATTGTTTTGTTTTTTTACAATTTGTTTATCAGATAACACCAGTGACGCAGAATCTTCAGATGAACCTCCTCCTTTACCTGACAAATGTTCAGATTATACAAATGTAGCGACTAATGATACGCCACCTATACCAACCAGAGCAACTAATCCTCACAGAAAATCAAAGGTGAGTTTCTTCCATCATCTGAGAAACTCCACACCTTGGAAACCGAAATGATTTTCACCAAGCAAGATGTTTATGCATTAAGGATAGGATGTTTTGAAAGTTATATTTTTGTTTAAGTTTTTTTGTCATTTCATAGCAGGATATGTATATATATGTTTAAACAGTTTTATAAATAATTGAGGGCAAAAAAGCATAAAAAATGTAATTATCCTATATGTAGACTATTGTTTATTAAGCTATTGTGTATATAATTGATTTAATTGTTTTTTTCACATGAAATAGCTGAATTGTTTGAAGATTATCTAGAACTTGACTTTTATCTATGTTTATTGCATGAATTTTATATTCTCTTAACAACAGATTACTTTCTAGTATGCACAAACAATACTTTTACTTACACCTTTATAAATTAAATATAAAATGTTTGTACTTATACATTCTAAAATTATCTATTACTCTGATACTCGGCATTGGATGATGGGGGGAGTTAATACAAGGGGATGCCACAGATTTCTGATGGGATGGGATGGGGAGGTTTATAGCAAAGGCATGTCACAAGCTTCTGATAGGGGTAGGGTAGGGAGGTTTATAGGAAAGGGATGCCACAAGCTTCTAATGGGGGTGGGGTGGAGGGGGGAGTTATAGCAAAGGGATGCCACAAGCTTCTGATGGGGTGGGGAGTTATAGCAAAGGGATGCCACAAGCTTCTGATGGGGTGGGGTGGAGTGGGGAGTTATAGCAAAGGGATGCCACAAGCTTCTAATGGGGTGGGGTGGAGGGGGGAGTTATAGCAAAGGGATGCCACAAGCTTCTGATGGGGGTAGGGTAGGACGGTTTATAGCAAAGGGATGTCACAAGCTTCTGATAGGGGGTAGGGTAGGAAGGTTAGTTGCAAAGGGATGCCACAAGCTTGGGATGGGGTGGGGTAGGAAGATTTATAGCAAAGGGATGCCACAAGCTTGGGGTGGTGCATTTATAGCAAAGGGATGCCACAAGCTTGGGGTGGTGCATTTATAGCAAAGGGATGCCACAAGCTTCTGCTTCTGCAATAATTTGAACAGTTGTCGTCATGGAATAAATATTACCAATTACAAAAATGTTTTTAAAATCCACTGATTTTGAAAATTTCAGTGTTTATACAATGATTTTGGTAATTAGATTCTAAACATATTTCACAGGTAGAATCACTATCAGTTCAGTTTTTGGTTAAACAACTATTAAAAAAAAATTTGACTTGGAACATAATACATGCAGTCAAAAAAACAACTGTATTTTCTCAAAACCTGATCATTTGTTTCCTTGGATATGTAAATTCAAGTTTGTACAAATGAAGGCCTATGAGTTTAAAGCCTTGGGAATCTATCTAATATTTATAATACAGTGCATCTGGTTTTTTTATTATTCTATAATGCATTGACATCTCCATAATAACAGCATGTGTGAATGCTATTCTTTCTCTTTTCAGCCTATACCTCCACTTCCAACTGAGGGGGGATCACCACCTCCAGTGCCTAAAAAATCGGCAACACCGAACTGCAAGTGAATTAGTCAACAACATCATATCTGCATGAAAGATTGTCTTTCTTAATAGAACTTTAATTCTTGCTTTTTATCATTACTTTTTGATTGCAGAAGAATAAAATGTGACCTTGTTCACATCAAGCAGATCAAGGTCAATTTATGAGTGTTCACATTTAAAAAATATTAGACATTTTCATGATGAATACAAACCTATCAAACCTGGTTTTTTTTATATTTTTGTTCAGTTATGCTTCAACAGTTTACATTGAATCTTTATGAAATGAACCATACATATTTTCTGTAAGCTGAAATACTTGCAATACATTTGTAGATTTCATCTTTTAATCTAGAAGTAAACACTGTTTAATATGGATGGTTCAGAATATGAAATGTCCTGTTTTATCTAAATGTGTACACGTTTGATATGAATGACTGTTTTTTCCAAGCTGTGATAAGGATGTGTTCAATATTTGTTTATTATAATTGTTTATCAACTTTATAATTGTTTATACTATATGAGGGATTTTCTTTTTAGATTTTCTATTTTTTTTATTAAAAAAAAATTATATGAAGATGATTATATTATATCATTATCAGTAAATCCATAATTAGCACAAAATGCAGGAATAAGAACAATTTTGACCCAATCATATTCCTTTGAAAATTATTTTTTATCAGCAATATGCTTCATCTGTGAATTTAATGAGAAACTTTTAAGATTTGTCTCCCCTTAGCCATGTTCTTTGTGATTGAATTAATTTGAATTTTAGTAAGATTCTGATCTTGTAATTTACGACATGGTCAGATGATATTCTCCAAGTGAAGAGATTAAATTTAAATTGAAAATCCCATTATTATTGTTTTTTTGTAGATTTTCTGTTATTATTATTATTTTTTTTTCTATAATTATATCATTTTATGATGGGTTATTTAACCTTGCAAAGTAGACAGTTGTTTTAAATGTTAGATGGAGACTTATTAGCTCACCTGACCCAAAGGGTCATGTGAGCTATTGCTACCACTTCTGTCGTCCGACTCGTTAGCTTATTGCATTTTAATCAACTCCTCTAAAACCACTGGGCCAATTTGAACCAAACTTGGGTGGAATGGTCCTTGGGTGGTCCCCTTTCAGAATTGTGTCTGACAATCCCCCCCCCCCCGCCAACCAAGATGGCTGCCATTACTAAAAATAGAAAATTCGGCAAAAAATCACTTTAAATTTATCTCCTCTAAAACTGTTGGGTCAAATGGGCCCAAACTATGGTGAAATGGTCTTTAGATGGTCCCCTTTCAGAATTATATCTGACAACCCCGACCGCCAAAGAAGATGGCGTCCATTGCTAAAAATAGAAGATTCGCAAAAATTCACTTAAAAATTATCTCCTCTGAAATTGTGGGGCCCAAACTATTGTGAAATGGTCATTAGTGGTCCCCTTTCAGAATTGTGTCTGTTGAGCCCATGCAACCTGCATGCGAGATTGTCGCCATCAGCAGTCATAGCTTTTACATAGGACCATGGGTTAAATGCTTAAAAATAAAGCCTGGGATTGAAAATGGAGGGTCTGTCTCCACCCGTTTGGAAACTTGAGGCCCAAATGGGCTGAAATTGGTATTTTCATACTTTCGGGTATAGAATGTTTATTTTTTGTCTGATTTTGATGCAGTTTTTTCTTTAGATTCCTTATTAAATTATCTTTCAGTAGTATGTCAACAGATTTGACTACGGAATCTTCCATATACTTAGCAATAATTATGGCTTTTCTTTTTTGGGGCCAACTTTGAGCCAGGTAAGCGATTACAGGCTCCTAGGAGCCTCTAGTTAAATATAGCCATTAATGTGTAGTATTTTTGTCAAGGTGTCTGGAGTATCTTAGAAGCATTATTAGATATGAAATTGTAATATCTTCTTTTTTTCATATGCAAATTATGTAATTTTTGAGAATCTGCTGTGAATATGGTGCTTCATATTTTTTGCTAAAAATATATGATTTTTTTAAATATTTTATAAGTAGTGTATCCTGTAATATTTGTGACATTTTATTTATTTTTTACTTCAATACATGTAGTACATTTAGATTATCAAATCTCATACTTCGTGTCATCACATGTATAAACAAGTGTAATATTTTTCAATGTTTGAAAAATATTTTACATATATTAACTTTTCTTGGAAATTTTTTTGCAACAATCAGACATACCTTCGACTTGCTTAAGTGAATCCAGGACTCATCACATCTGTTTAAGACTCACAAAACAACAAAGAATGCACAAGTGGGACTGGTGACTTTTTGGTTGGGACTCAATAAAATGTTATCATACAAGGAGCTCTGAATCAATGTAAATACTTTGAAAACTTTTAATGGAATCATTTGTTCAATGACGACTTTTTCCATTTAAAAAGAAATGTGAAAAATGATACTAAAAATATATGATGTCAAGACAGTTAGAGTATTTTTACTCATGTTAACGATAAAATAATAATAACAAGGAATACGGTCTGGAGGTGGAGAAATTACCATTAAAATAATCTTAATAAATATGAAAAGCACAAAAAAGTTGGAAAATTGAATTCTTTCTATATAAGTGTGTCTGAAGTTTGGAAATAAACAAATTTTTATCCTCCATGCATTGGTATCTTATTTTAAATAGAAAATGTGATGTATTGGCTATCACTGGAAATTATATTATTGAAAGATGAGCTTGTATGAGGGTGGGGCTTGCTTTTTATTAAAAAAAAGTTGAAAAAAAAACTCATTTTTTCAATGTAGCTTTTATGTTGGATATGACTTCCATATTTGTGCAATATCATTGTTTGTAGTTTATCATTAGCTTTAATATTAATATTAGATCAATGTAGGAACAATTATAATTATGTCTGAATATGTATATAATAGTTCACTCAGACATATAAATTCACTAATCAGTACTTTGTATTTCTATATGCTAGTTACTCGACAGAAAGGTAGTTCAAAGTACCAGTAGTTAGTAAGGCAGCTTCATTTATTCATCTTTATTTCCATAGCAACTATTTTATTGGAATTATTTTTTTTACTGATAAACTTTATTATTGACTTTTATCCTGCAATGACAGCATTTACCGACCAATATAGCCTGCCCAATATTTATTTTGATATTGGTCAGTTATAAATAGAATAAAATTTTATATTTGGCAAACTCATCGGGGCACATTGGGGGATATTGTTTTCAAATACATACACAAAATTATTTCAAATACTTCTATCATCGTCCAGTAAACGTTTATTTACGATTTAAAATTGCAGGATAAATACAATACATGTGCACTGTCGAAGCATATAGGTAAATATGTGTATTCGGCGCGAAACATGGGAAAAGGCTCATACACATATTACCTTTATGCTTCAACAGTGCACAAGTATTGTATATTTATTAACAATTAACTTACATTAAATTAACTTAACATTTCAATTAGAAAAAGCTCCTTTTGAATTTCACTTTGAGGTAAATCCTAGATGTTTAAGGGATAGTGTATGTAATGTCTGTTATTTTCTTTTTGTTTACTTTTTGCAGCGAAACAATATTATAAACATCAAAAAGATAATTTTTTTAAATTTTAAACGTGAATTGGTTGAAAATATATTGGAGGCTGGGACGGCCATGTTACATTTTGAATCGCTCTGAAAAACAACAACACTGCATGATGACTGCTGGAGGAACATTTCTGGCATGTCTGCTAACTTAATGTGCTGCAGTTCTTGAGAAGAAGTCAAAAATATCTCGACCAATCTGCCTTCTTGGATTTCTAATAGCTTCAAAAAGATAAATCACTTCTTCAGGACCCCTAGAGGAACAATTGTGTTCCATTCTCTAGCAGAATTCGTTCCATTTCTCTTGTGACCTGTCGACATTTCTAAATTGATAACAATTGTACGTCTGCACAGTGGAAAGTTACTAAAGCGTCTCACAAATTGAATAAGATATTGTGATGAAAGAACGATATACGGTAAATTAATTCATGAAAAAAATCCTAAAAGTTTGATTTTTTATCTTAAAAATGACCTGTTTGGTGTTCATTGATGTTTTTAATATATTCCCAGTTAAATATATTTAGGTTCACAAAAAAATAACCCAAATCACAGACAGTATGCACATTTAACTACTTTTACTAAAAGTTGAGAAACATTTAGGGAGACCTGTCATCGTTTGTATATCACAGCTGATCATGCTTGGAATACTCTACGCTCGTCACTGTGGGTCAACTGGCAGAGAAATCCTCCAAGTTATGTGATTGTTTTAAAACACTGATAAGTCCCAATGACTGTCTTTATATTCAATCAAGTCACATCTTTTAAATGCTTCTAAATAAAGAAAGGGATTCCTTGCAAATTATGGGAGCCCCATTTTCTGTATAGCTTGTTTACCTCAAAGAAGGAGATTAACAATATATAATTTAATTTGATTTGAATATTTCAATCAGATTGGCTAATCCGCCTGGAGAAAATTTTGGTTATACTCGATAACCTAAGTTGGTATTGTGACATCACCCACGTGTTCATCCGCCAACGACAAATTCAAATAGTCACATGAAATAATCGTAATTAAAATTGAGGAATCATTAAATTTTGTAGTAAAAATTCAAATATTCCTTAAATAAAAATGATTTTGATTGGCAACTATTACTAGGCTTTTTTTTATATGAAACAAGGATTTCTCTGCCAGTTGACTGATGGGTAATGAGTAGAGAGTGAGTATAATCAGCTGTGGGTTACTAACAATGGGGGTTGACCAAGTGGTTATGGACTGACTAATCCAAACAAAGGGTCAATTAATAAATGTTTCATTTTAAAATAGTAAATGTTTTCATAACTTACTTATCAATTCAGAATGTAAAATATTGTTGTTTATTATTATTTTTGTTTTAATATTTATAAAGAGATGTAATACTGCTTTGTTAAAGCTTCTTATTATATAAATGACATTTTATGATTATTAATTTTGTATATTCTGAATCATTTTAATAAAGTGATCATGTAAACATTAAAAAAAATCTAAACTACTAGTATTATTTTATGTTTTTCTTCAATAACATTTGCTTTGTAAACCAGAGGCTCCTAGGAGCCTGTATCACTCACATGGTTTACAAATAGGTATTTGTTTTTTGTGGCCAAACAACTGAAATCACTATAAGCTTTTCATTAATACAATCGATTTCTCTTTTCCATAGATCTATGACAACCCACAATTCCATTTCTTTTGCAGTTTTGGGCTTCAATTCCAATAACGTCTGCAGTCAAAAACCCCAAATTCAAACTTTGTTTGGATGTTCTGCATATTAACATTGTAGTAAAATATGAAAAGAATTGAGTGGAGGCAATGGAGTATTAAA
>MJUT01038062.1:221419-237244 GCA_002080005.1 Gigantidas platifrons
ATATATATGCTTTAGGGTGGGGATTTCAGTCACATTTTTTTATAGATTCCTTAGAGGGGTGGGGCTGAGCTGGGGGGAGGGGGGAATGTTGCATCCTCAACTTCACATTGGCATCTCCACCCATACCAAATATTAAGTTGCTATCTTTTGTAGTTTCAGAGAAATGTGTAATTCTCAAAATATGTACTTTTTCTATAAAAAAACATGATTTTACAAGAATTCTATTTTCGAATTTTGCCCAGTTTCGAACTTAAGGTAGAGATTCTTAATTAGTTAATATAATGCCTGTGTGTAAGTTTGAAATCAATTGGTCAACAAATACAAATCTGAGAGTGCTTACAATATAATTCTCAAAATATGTACTTTTTCTGTAAAAAAAAACATGATTTTACAAGAATTCTATTTTCGAATTTTGCCCAGTTTCGAACTTAAGCTAGAGATTCTTAATATAATGCCTGTGTGTAAGTTTGAAATCAATTGGTCAACAAATACAAATCTGAGAGCGCTTACAATATATCCGGACGGACGGACGCCCAGCATTTCTATATCCCCCGCTCCACTTGGGAGGCGGGGGACAAAAAAAAAGAAAAAAAGAAAAAAGGAAAAAATCCCTTCCTAGATCAGACTTTTTAATATCTATATTCAAGTCCAATAAATCCTAAATCTATATTTTGTTTTATTTAAGGGGTTTATTTCTATATTTTTGTTATTTTCTTTCTTTTTCTTGGCTTGTTTACATAAAAACAAGAAATGTGTGCATTACAAAATATGCCCGTCTATATAAATTATCAAACGGTATAATGGTAATTCAGTCAAACAACTCATCATGTGAGCAGGAAAATTAAGTCCTTTGAGGTTAACAGTGACTTTGACCTATGACCTAATGACCCCAAAATAAATAGGGTTCTTCCCCTTCCACAGGGGAATCATGTGGCCAAGTTTGGTAAAGATCCAATATACAGAACTAAAGTTATCGTGCGCAAATGATCCTGTTGTCAAAAATTCTATTTATAGTAACGGTGACCTTGACCTTTGACCTAATGACCCCAAAATAAATAGGCTTCTTCCTCTTCCACAGGGGAATCATGTGGCCAAGTTTGGTAAAGATCTGATATACAGAACTAAAGTTATTGTGCGGAAACCTGTGTGGACGCCCGCCCATCCGCCATACCCAATCACATAATACGGCCTGTCTCGAGACGGGCGTATAAAAATGAATCTTTTTAATCCATATAATTATGCTATTTTTTTTTTTCTTTTTGAAAAAAAAAAAAGTCTACCTGGTACAAAACATTTTGGATTTAGCTTGTAATGACCTAATGTATAATTAAATAACCTATATATTATAAATAAACATAAAAAAAAATGCATTAACAAAAAAAAACTTTTGTAATTATACAACCTCTTGTCTAGTCCATTACTGATAATGTCTGAATTTTATACTTCCAATACTAGTTGTAAATTCACTTTGTTTTCACTAGTTTTTTGTGGGCGAGACTATGATACTTTAATTTTTATCTGCCTTTCACCACTATGGTCTACAAATTTGACACACATCGTTGGTGAAGGATATTCAAAAACAATTTTTATGTTATAAAGTTGATCAGTGACTTACAGAAATTATGTGGATTTTTTCCAAGTACTCTGATTTACTCCACCATAAAACTGACTGCCACGATATAACTGAAATATTTTAAAAGTGATTTTCAACCCTAAAAATATGTTGCAATAGCAATTTTTCTAGGAGTTCTTGCTTTGATCAAGGAAAATTTGTACTTAATTAATCAGTGAATTCACAATTCCGAAAGACGAAACTATTGGAAGTTTGCGAAAAAAAATTCCATTCTTCACTTATCACAACCCCTTTAAAACATAAAATATCAAAATGCTACAAACTGAATATTTAAACAAATATAGCTAGTTATGCATGTTCAGTAGATGATTTCTTTTCGTTTAATTGAATGTTTAAATTCAAGATGTAAATTTATTTTGAGTTTAAGTCATATTAACTAATTCAAAATTTAACATATTTATCTATTAAGAAAGGTTTCAATTAAAATGATTGCCATTTTTTATTGATTTAATTTTCAGGATCAATGATAGAAGACCTAAACAAGATAAAAATAAAATAAAAATTGCAAGAGTTTCAAAATATGCCCTTTGGTATGTAGCAATAATTATACTATCAAAAGAAAACAAACATTTCTTATTATGATGTACTTGCATGTACATTTCTATAAATGTTAGATTTCATCAAATCCACATAATTATCACATACAATGTCCTAAAACATGATAGAACACTTATTTACTTCTTGTTCCTATAGAAAACATTATTCGAAATATTCCTATTGTAAATATCAAACTACAGACAGGAGTTACAGCCCTTGTTTAGAAGTTAACAAATGTATGAAGAAGTAGATTTTCTTAAAATTCTGATGTTAATGAATGTTGCATTGTACATAAGCACTACTATACTTCTTTTAATATCACATGACTTCATAATCATCCAATGATATGTCAGATATTCATCACATGTTTTTTTTTGGGATGACCTCGATTTTGTCAAGCTGAGTGTTCGCTAGAACAAGTCCACTTTTTTCTTCATATCATTTTGTTTCCATAGAGGAAGTCTATAAAATTGTTCTCTTGGTATTTCTAATACGTTGTTAAATTCTTCATTATCTAAATGAATCTGAAATTGAGTACAAGATCACAATTAAAACTTTATTTCAATTTTTTTTAAATCAAATACCAAGGAGGTATGTATACGTATACTGTACAGTCCTGGAAAATACCAAATGTATGTATTAAAAAAGACTGACTAATTTATGGTCAACACCTATACCAACAGGTCTTCAGTCAAACCTTGTTATTCCTGAATTAGACACAAGTTGTTTCCTTAAGATAACTCAAAATAAATATTGTACAGTAGTCTTACTCTTATAGGACCACTCCTTCTGTAATGAAAAAATATCCTTATAAAATGAGTTATCTCTCTTTAGAAAGGATAATTGGGTAGTATTATCTGTTGTTTATTGTGATATGTAATATCAACATATTATCATACAATATCAAGGGCATGGGTGGCTCAATGAGTTAGGTAGTTGGATTACCTAACAACTCATACAAGCCTATCACCAATACGGCGTGGGTTCACGCCCGACTTGGTAAATTAAAAGAAAAAAAAAGTGCACTTGACTCACAGCCGCAAGTGATAAAGTATACCAGTTGCTTGCCCATGGTCGGTGGTTCTCTCCGGGTACTACAGCTTCTTCCACTACTAAAACTGGTTGCCATGATGTAGCTGCAATATTGCTGAAAGTGGCATTAAACACCAAAAATCAAATCAAATCAAATCAATCATACAATATAAATATACTAAGGTAAGTAATGTCTATAACACTTGTTATATTTAGATATCAGCATTCTTCATTTTTTTTTATAAACAATTTGATCAGTCATTAGGACATTTTTCCTTTGTTCTCACAGAGTGATAAAGTATCATCATACTGACTCTGATACTGAAAATTATTGAAAAATATACGACATTTATACTTACTTCTAAACGATTTAAATCAACATCTCTTGGCAAGTCAAAATTTGTGATTTTCAATGTTTCATATGGGTAAATCTGGAAATAAATAAATATGTAAATTAATTTTAAAATTAATTCCTCAGAAGCATCTTTGCTTTCTATTGTATACAGAACCAGTATGGTGAAAAAGTTTGTCAATGTTTCTGCTGTAGTGTATTTCAAGCACACAACATTTTACTAAAGGATGAGAATGACCTGATTCATATTGAAAAGTTTGACAATTTCCACTTATTCTGATGGTTACCGTCTTATTGGACAAAAGTGTGTTGATTTGATGCCTTAACTTGAATATTTCAATCTTCACAATATATTTGATTTATTAAACAAACTTTGAGCTATATTGTGGCATCCAAATTATTTAGATGTATGCATCATGCATGAAAGTTAACAAATACAGAAATAAGTGGAAAACATTTACTGCATTTAGACAACAGATATCAATACCATTTGTACTCATAAAAAGGAGTGATAGTGCCGTGTCGGACATATTTTTTAGTTTTAATTTTATCATTGATACATTACTCAATTACAGACAAAAATTCAATGATTCAAGAGAAAAAATTCTTATTTAGTGTAGTAAAACAAATAAATTGTAAAATATCAATAGTTCTACACTTAAAGTTGATAAAAGCATAAAAATTGGACTAAATCATAATTAATTTGTATACTTTAACAAAAATAATCTAATTTAGTCTGGTTGATAATCTTTACTTTTAATATCACTTAATTTTTCAGCTACAAGTGTTTTTTAATATATACCTGGGGTTCAGCCTCCGTGTGCCAACTGCTTTTCTGTAATGTCAACAGTGAGACACCGGGTTTGTCAGTAAAACTATAACCAAATGATTCTCTCTGAAATCAGAAAACAATTGATTATAGAGACAATGAATTGTAAAAATATTATAGTATGGTAACTATGGTAATGTTTCTAAATTTGATTGATTGTTGTTTATCCTCAAATCTTCTGTATTCAGCTATTTTTTTTTACCTGGACTGGGTTGCACAAACCTTATTTAACTTTAAGTGTCAATTAAAACTTAATTGAGACTTAAATTTACTAGAAATGTACATAGAATTAATTTACACTTAAGGTTTAATTGGGATTTAAATTTAATTGACATTTGTGCAACCCAGTCTGGGTTGCACAAACGTCAATTAAATTAAATTAAATTAAATCAAATTAAATTAAATTACAGTTTTCTGAATTTGTTCAGAATTCATGTAAATGTGCATGCATGACAATTATTCCTATGACTTTAGACATCAGAAATGTACATATATATGCACATCTCGATTTCCGTTACTTAATGATGTCTTTATATATTATATAAATGCAGTTCATGAAATATAACAAGGAACAATGAAAAACATTATCAATGTCTAAAAATTAGACACACACAAAAAACAGTATTTAAATTGTAATTAAAAGTAGAGAATGAATTTTTCAAAGTTTTATAAATATGTAATAACAATGAGGATATACACATTTTTAGTAGGAAGAGACCTTAA
The DNA here is from genome assembly GCA_002080005.1 of Gigantidas platifrons. NCBI lineage: Eukaryota > Metazoa > Mollusca > Bivalvia > Mytilida > Modiolidae > Gigantidas > Gigantidas platifrons. Next base: position 226,526 of record MJUT01038062.1, read on the forward strand.
ATCTCGTCTCAGCACCGTTAAATAACTAGAGGCTCAGCCCACTGAGCCTGTATCGCTCACCTGACAATAGAATGATACTGAAGCAAATTTCAAAGGGAGATAACTGTTTTCTATATTTCTGCATAAAAGATAATGTCTTTGGGCCAGGTGAGCTAAAAAATTATGAAAAAAGGGCAATAACTCCTAGACGGGTAATAAGATTTACTTCAAAATTGCAGGGCATGTAGATCTTGACAAGCTGAACATGTTTTTAGTTTACACTTAACATCTAACTCTTATAGTTTTTGAAATATAAGACGAAAAGTATTAAAATTGTAAAAATTTGATGAAAAAAGGGCAATAACTTCAAAATGGGTAATGGGATATACTTCAAAATTGCAGGGTAGGTAGATCTTGCTGTGCTGATCATTTTTACCCCATGTCAGATTTTTGATATTATTAACGGTTTTTGAGTTATTACCCAAAAACCTGCAATTTTACCATATGTTCTATTTTTAGTAACAGCGGCCATGTTTGTTGGCTGAATGGAAAAAAATGAAGAAGTTTTATAGAGGATCTTACATAGATGCTTCCTGCCAAGTTTGGCTCCATTTGGCCAAGCAGTTTCAGAGGAGAAGATTTTTTTAACATTAGCCAATCAGAAACAAGAATTGCCCTTGGCGGCCATATTTGTTGGCGGAATAGGACGAAATGAAGACAGTTTATAGAGGACCTTATATAGATGTTTTCTGCAAAGTTTGGTTCCATTTGGCCCAGTTGTTTCAGAGGAGTAGATTAAAATATGAAAAAGTTAACGGACGGACGCCAAGTGATGGCAATACCTCACATGACCCTTTGGGTCAGGTGAGCTAAAAAAGTACAAAAAATTATAAATTCAATTTCAAAATAAATTGTAAGATGGGCTTTTTAATCAATGACAAAGAACATTATTGCACATCTGCAAAATATTCAGCATTTGATAAAATGAAGTTTTAGTATCCATAGTAACATTATGTATAAAGCATTTGATTGGTTCAAATATAATCAAGTGACAATAATTCACTTGTACCTTTAATTTAGGAATGATAAGTCAATTCTTTGTACCCATTTTAAATACTATGTCAGTAACATCAATTTTATGCATATAATGAAACAGCAAATATTTTTTTAATAGATTGATTGATGTTTAACACCAACATTTGTAGTATTTCAGTTAATTTGTGGCGTGTTTCATTTTTATTTTGGTTGTTTTTTTTGTTTTTTTGTTAGAACATCATTATCATCCTCCGTCATGCATTAAACAATAATTTTCTACAGAATACAAAACACTTACCTCTGTGTTCATGGTTGACGATGAAGTGTCTGTAAAATAAAAATAAAAATCTAGTTTTAAGATAACTGAAATAAGATTTGTTCTGTAAGTATATTAAGTAGAAATATTTAACATTTAAATTATCCTATTTTAACGTCTCTCCATACTTGTACTAGATGAGGACACTGAGGTGTATTTTATTATACTAACCTACTGACCTAAAAATTTAAAGTTCACATACTAGCTCTGTCTCCCTAAAAAATTACAGTTCACATACCAGCTCTGTCTCCCTAAAAAATTACAGTTCACATACTAGCTCTGTCTCCCTAAAAATTTACAGTTCACATACTAGCTCTGTCTCCCTAAAAATTTACAGTTCACATACTAGCTCTGTCTCCCTAAAAATTTACAGTTCACATACTAGGCTCTGTCTCCCTAAAAATTTACAGTTCACATACCAGCTCTGTCTCCCTAAAAATTTACAGTTCACATACTAGCTCTGTCTCCCTAAAAATTTACAGTTCACATACCAGGCTCTGTCTCCCTAAAAATTTACAGTTCACATACTAGGCTCTGTCTCCCTAAAAAATTACAGTTCACATACCAGCTCTGTCTCCCTAAAAATTTACAGTTCACATACTAGGCTCTGTCTCCTAAATGTTGTATGTACAGCAGCAAGTACTAAGTTTTATATTACCAAGAGTAATACAACCCCCCCCACACACTAAATATGATTGTGCATTCTAACATGACCTCCTTCTTTCCCTTTGTTAACAAACGAGCGAGTTATCCATTCAGTGTAATCTCATTAGCACATGGTCCGGTGAATGTGACTGACTTTTCCATTGGCAGCATAAATTGTGCAATATTTTCCGCAAACGTAAATATAAATTACCATCTTCCAATCAAAATATACTTCCCTATTTGTACTCTTAGACATATCAGAATCGAAATAAATCATGGAAGCCAGAATGTGTTTTGAGTTTTAACATGGATTGGCAGATATTAGTAAATTTTATCCCTCGCTTATCGGGATAAAACTACTAATATCTGCCAATCCATGTTAAACCTCCCAACACATTCTGGCTGTAATGATTTATTTCTTAAATCATTACATCACTGAGGCATTTCCCAGATGAGAAAATGCTATAAATTAAAACATTCAATACAATTATACAAGTTGATAAATCCATTGAAATTGTGTTTAATGGTCCCAGTTTGAACATAAAAATTATACCATGTGTTAGAATAAATTGTGAAAGCTACATTATACATTTAATGACTTTTGATAAGGTTGATACGATGATTTATCAACCCAGAAGAAGTGAACGGCCAAGGTGATTATCACTTCTTGGGTTGAAAAATATTGTGTGAACCGATATCAAAAGTCAACAATTGTTTTATTAAATGACTTGAGCCCTATAATATAACTAGAGGCTCAGCGAGGCTCAGTGGGCTGAGCCTGTGTCGATCACCTTTCATTCTGCCTTGATGAAACTTAATACAAAACCTTCCATAGATGCTTACTACCATGTTTCAGTTCATTTTGGCTAAGTGGTTTCAGAGTTGAAGTTTTTTTTTTAATTGACCAATCAGACACAGGAATAGCCTGTAGCAGCCATACTTGTTAGTGTATTGGGATGAAATGAGCAATCTTTACAACAGACGTTCCATAGATGCTTCCTACCAAGTTTCGGTTCATTTGGCCAAGTGGTTTCAGAGGAAAAGATTTCTTAGAAATCGACCAATCAGAAACAGAATTGCCTGTGGTGGCCATGTTTTTTAATGGATGATCAATATCCATAGAGGACCTTCCATACATGCTTCCTAACAAGTTTCAATTCATTTATCCAAGCGGATTCAGAGGAGTAGATTTTTAGAAATCGACCAATCAGAAACAAGAATTGCCTGTGGCGGTCATGTTTGTTAATGGATCGGGAAATAATTACTAATCTTTATAGAGGACCTTCCATAGATGCTTCCTACCAAGATTCAGTTCATTTGGCTAAGGGGTTTCAGAGGAGAAGATTTTATAGAAATCAATCAATCAGAAACAAGAATTGCCTAGCAATGTTTATAGAGAACCTTCCATATATGCTTCCTACCAAGTATCGGTTCATTTGGCGAAGCAGTTTCAGAGGAGAAGATTTAAAAAAATTAGCCAATCAGAAACAAGAATTACCTGTGGTGGCCATGTTTGTTAATGGATCAGGACAAAATTAGCAATCTTTGTTTCAGTTCATTTGGCTAAGGAGAAGATTGAAATGTGAAAAGTTAACGAACAACGAACGACAGATGCCAAGTGATGGCAAAAGCTCACATTGCCTTTGGCAAGGTGAGCTAATAAAAATACAATCAAAACATTTGATTTAAAGCAAACATCATCAGGATTTCGTTGATCTATATTTGGGTACTTGACATCTATGATACACTAATTGTCTACCTCTTGTGCAAGATTGCACGGTGATCATAATGTTTGATCATAAAGGGTTTTGATCAATCAAGAAAGCAGATTTTTTTAGTCATTTAATAATATTTATTGACTAATATTATGGTTAAATTATAAATATTATCTTATACTTACATCTAGATCTATTGGTTTCAAAATCAAAATATCTCTGAAAACAAAAATCATATAAACATTATAATTTATATCATACACAAGAAAGGACTACACTGGGAACATCATGATAAGACCTAAGCAAGTTAAGAAGGACTTCAACCTGCATCAAAGTTACCTCTAGATACCTAATGTTTCACTAGAAAACAAAAATTGATTGAAGGAATTTACTTGAATACTATCTGAAGCTCTATAAACAAACAATTCAAAGAAAATAAATGTATAAAAAAAGGTCAAAATTAAATGAAATATATATATTGTGCACGCTATAAATTTCCTCCTTTTTACAAAAACAGTTATAGTTACATTATAACGCTATGTATTTTTCTGAAAGGGATTTTCCTTAGAACCTTCATCAATATCAGATGTATAATATTACTATCACATAGAAAAAACAAAATTTTTGAACCTTGGGGCCTCTTATTTTGGAAATGGATGTTACCACACTATCCCAAATCCATTCCACCCTTAATTAAGGTATATAAATTCAGAAGGATCGGTCAACTGAAATAAAAATTATAACATGGAAACAATTGTGTCTACAGACAGACAAAACAAACCCATAACATAATCTAACATAAAATATCTTAGATTTTTACAATGGTGGGACCAACATTTTCAGAAATGTCTTCTGGACTCATCTAATTAAATTGCTATAGATATCCCTGTACCTATGTAATCAATATCCATCGCCATTGGATTGTCGGTGGTTCTCTGGGTACTCCCATTTTCTTCATAATTTCCACTTGTCCGAATCCAGTTTTCTTGCCACAGGCTTCAGGCAAGTGGGTCAGCGAACTCCGAAGACTGTTGAACATGGTGGTAAACACCCAGAACCCAACTTAAACCAATGTCAGATTTCTTACAACAAATTAGCCAGTACAAATAAGGATGAATATGATATACTTACAAAATCTAAATGACCACCATACATTCCAGACAAGGGAAGTGTATGAGCTCTAGGATTAATACCATAACCAGGTTTAGCCACTGAAATGTCAAATTAATCATTTATTGCCAATTTTATTAATACAATTGTGTAGGAAATAAGCATTTTAGATACAGTCAAATCAAAATCTGATTCACTCATGTCTTGTGCTAGCAGAAATATGTCAACTTATATTGCTTAAAACAATTAACATGGGGATTAACATGGTTCATTAAAACAATTAACATGGGGATTAACATGGTTCATTAATGGGATAAAATTACATTCAAACATTACAGACCAGCATAAGAATGTATTCCAGTAATATCATGGCACGAACATGTTTGCTTTTTGACAACATGACGTTAATGCACGCTTAGTGCTGGACCAATATATTAAACTGCCTTACTATAGTGCTAGGACATTAAAGCTTTAAATCTATTTTAAGAGGTCATCTTACCTGGATAATTGGATAAGGTAGTAATCGTTCTATAGCCTCTTATATCACTGTCATCCCAACTTCTCTTTGGTCTGTCCAAAAACCGTGATGGAGCTTAAATAAAAGATAAAATTTCAACATTAGTTATTTTGTTTCCTATTTGGTCCCTACAGTATCACCTGATCAAGTGACCTAACCATAACTAGTGAGCATAGCTATTTTAGGGGGTGGGGTGATTGCACTTATACTCTATTGAAAAATTTGTATTAAAATTTTTCTTTATTCTCCAACTTTACAATTGAATCCTGTAGTAATAAAATGAGGCTCTCAATTAGTGGTGGTTGAGCTCACTTTCCTCTAAGGTGAAAAGCTGTGTCAATTTGCTGTAGTTTTATAACTGATTAATTTTACTGCTTATTGGTCTGAGAAAAAAACAATTTACTATATTCCAATATATTCCTTGTAAAACAATGTCCTTAGTATGGTGGCAGCCATCTTAAATTTCCGGTTGACAAAAAAATGTTAATTTAGAATGAACTACCCAAAGACTATTCATGCACAGTTTAGGTTCAATCAAAATTGATGTTTTTGAGCAAACAAATTTGATTCATTTCACCATATTACTTTGCTATAGTTTGTACCAATCTTAAAACTCCAGTAAACATAAAAGGTGCTATCGCATACAGATTAAAAAGGTTTTAACCAAACACATTATTTATCAATGTTATAGTAATCTATGATACATTAGGACGATGCAGACATAACCTCTATCTCAGTCTGATTTGTAATTTATATAATTACCTGCCTTCAGGATAAATTTATAATTGATCTGTTTACCTGTCCTGACAGTTATAAATATTTATACAGACATATTTGTACATATCTGTACTGTACTAAGTATTCAAAGTCTGGATTGTACAATTAAAGATTTGATGTATCACACACCTGTTATAGAAGATTTTTCTAACTATTGTCAGCTGAACAACTGTAGGCTAAATTTTGATTCCCCTGGACTTGAACACTACAGACCCTGGGACGTTCCTTGGTACACAATTTAATCTTGACATCACAAAGGTGTAGCATGCAAACAAATTCCCCAATTCAGCCTATTTTAAATTTATGATTTAATCTATGCATATTCTTCTTTCTAAAATGATGATCACTGTCATGTTTAATTCTATCTGGTTGAGAAATTCTACAGGGAATTAAACTTATTAAAAGCTGACAATGACAGAAGTTAAGTTTTGCCTGTAGCCAGTTGAGCTGACGATAAATGATTAATATATGGAGAGATGAATTAATTACAATTTTTGTCTGGTAGCCATAACAATATGGTAATTGGATTAACATCACAACTTTATGTGATAAATTTTGTTAGTTACTTGATAAACAATTATCCGGTTCCCATCATATGTAATCCATGACACCCAACACCAGTGGAACACTTACTTGAATGGAAATTCATCATTTCAGAGTTGATCTGGTATTAAGAAGCTTTTATTGCAACAAAACAATACTTAAATTTTACAACTGGACTCCGTAGATAAATAAAATAAGTCCTTTAAATATTAAACAGTGTCTTTACATTTACTGTTCATATAAAATATCAAACAAGTGTAAAATAATTATCTAGTCCAGCAGAATGTAATATTAAGTTGAAACAATAACCAACATGAAAACGTATTGGAGCCAATCGGATTCGAAATGAATTATTCATGAGTATGAAGAATTTGTTTCAAGTGTCCCATAGGTGTTCAGTGGAGAGTATCAGAGCAGGGTCTGCTGTGGGCTACCAGCAATGTCTGATATCCTGCTCCAATTTAAAAGTACCTCAATAGTTAGTAAGAATAAAAAGTCTAAGATATTCAAGAGATAAGTTAAAAAATCTTTTTTTTTTTTTAAATTATATCTGATAAACAGCACTAAACTTTCCACACGTAAATGATCAGGACTTACAGGCAAACATTGGTGACTGGTATCTTGTACTATATTTTGGTTCATGATCAGCACCAGGAACACGAGAAGCCTTCCATGGATCTAAATATTTTATTGGTTGAGCTTTTCTCTCTTCTAATTCTTTATATATAATTTTACCGATACCAGAACTGTCTTTAAATTTAGATAACTCTTCAATTTCCTTTTTAATTTTAGGGTCTTCTGGTGGTGACTCTTCATCCTCATCAAATTCTTCCTCTCCACGACTTTTCCTCCTTTGTCGAACTAAATCAGAATACAAAAGGTTATTTTTATACTCTTCAATATGATAGTCCTGGTTTCATATATATATATATTACAAAATATTCCAGTCTTCAGCTTATAAAAAATCAGCAAAATGGTTAATGTATTATTCATAAATGTTTATATCTGTTAAGTCCAAATGGCCGAATGTCAGAAGTTGAAGATTATGTTCCCAAAAAAAGACATCTCCCTGATAGTGAGAAAAAAAATCACACAATTTGCATTATAATATATGTGGACACATGATGTCTGACCCAACGTGTATGAAATAATAGTTGGGCAAACAAAATATAGACTGTCCTACATGTATGGTTACTGAAACACGAACCTAATAAAATATACTTGATACAAATGTAGGTCATAATTATTGTTTTACCCAAAAATGGCCGACCTATCATACAGTTACAAAATGACCCAATCAAGAAAACTACAAATCTAACAGAAAACATGGGCTTTGAAATTCAAAACATACAGGATGAATTAAGTGAACCAATTATTCTCGACATATGATTTATGGAAATAGATTGAGAAATAGACCAACTCTCATAAACAATTCATTATAAATGTTGTCGCCACTCCAGAAAATATAATATCTCTCTTGCTTTCCATAACTTTGGTCACAGGTAAGAAATAATTCTCTTAAGTGATATAATCATTTTTCACTGACAATAATCTGTTTGCAAAAAAAACCCCAAAAAAACCGAAATAAGTAGTACATACATAGTATTCGGTAAGTAAACAATGAGAACATTTTGAAGATACCAAAGGGATAACCAGAAGGCAAAATTTGAAGGACAGACAATACAATGGCCAATAGAAAAAGGACAAACAATGATCTACAAAACACTACACTAAGGATTGAACAACACAAACCCCACAAAAAAACGGAGGTGAACTCAGATGCTTCAGAAGGATAAGCAGTTCCTGTTCTACTAGCAGCACCTGTCATGTTACTGTTAAACAGATGCTTCAGAAGGATAAGCAGTTCCTGTTCTACTAGCAGCACCTGTCATGTTACTGTTAAACAACAAGAACATCATATGACAATCGGGTTGGACGCCAATATACATAAATAAATTAAATAAACAATTAAAATGTTTAAAATTAATGCAAAAACAATTTTTCCTTTATACAGTAATCAGTGTTTTTCATTTATATAAATATAATAGATGTAATTTGTCAAATCTACACATCTATACATCTAAGTACACCTACGTATTTCAGGTAATATAGAAGCTAATGCAGGAGGTCCTGGCCAGTCTTCTCGTTCTATTTTTTCCACTTCGTTGGCAGCAGGTTTCTTGGCACTGGGGTACATGCTAAGACGAATTGCCTCATTATTTCTAAGATCTGCAGGAGATGATGCTCGTCTAGTTCGCTTTACTATCACTTTACCACCAGAAGCTGACAAATAACCAAAAATTGTACATAAATTAAGTTTCAGCCTGATTTAAATAAATAAACAAAAAGAAATAATTTGGTACATATATTAAGTTTCAGGCTGATTTAAATAAATAAATAAACAAGAATTCTGAGAGTATTGCACATAGCAATACATTAGAGAACAAAAAATACAAGTTCAAGGGCCATAACTCAGCCAAAAAACCATTCGACCAGAACGAAATTCGAACTTAAACTGTAACTCATCTAGATATAGCTATATACCAAATATCAAATCAATATCTCATTGGACGTAAAAAAAAAGTCTGGATATAAACTAAAGTTTGAACAAAAAATACTAGTTCAAGGGCCATAACTCAGCCAAAAATCATTCGACCAGAACGAAATTCAAACTTAAACTGTAACTCATCTAGATATAGCCACATACCAAATATCAAGTCAATATCTCAAAGGACGTAAAAAAAAAGTCCGAACAACTTAAAATTTGAACAAAAAATACAAGTTCAAGGGCCATAACGCAGCCAAATATCATTCGACCGGAACGAAATTCGAACTTAAACTGTAACTCATCTTAAGATATAGCCACATACCAAATATCAAGTCAATATATCAAAGGACATAAAAAAAAAAAGCCCGGAAAACTTAAAATTTTAATGTGACGGACAGACGGACGGAACCTAAAACTATAGTCCCCTTCGGCTTTGCCGGTAGGGGACTAATAAAAAGAACAAAAATTGTGCATAAATTAAGTTTCAGCGTGATTTAAATAAAAAAACAAAAAGAACAAAAATCGTACAAAAAATAAGTTTCAGTATGATTTAAATAGATAAACAAAAAGAACAAATATAGTACAAAAAATAAGTTTCAGCCTATTGATTTAAATAAACAATAAATACACAATTCTTTTGTTTCTATCTTTAAATTGAATAATAAAAAAAACATGAAATCTAAATCTCCTGGGAAATTTGATTCAATGAAAAATAGATGGACTCATTTAGATTAATATCTATTATAGCCTATCACATTATAACTGTAAATATTTGTACACTTTAATAATTAAGTAAATTCTCCTCTACCATTCTAAAGAGACAACTGGATATTTTTCAGAGCTATTTAACAACGCAAGAAGACATTTTAATAAGTACAAATACATATCAAAAGGACCTACAGTATTTGGACATAATTGTTTGTTACCTCCGATTTTTCCTTACATATTTCATGTAAAAACCATGTTTTTTTTTCTTCAAAAAATTATGCAAAGTCAATGGGCTCTAATATTTACCTTAAAACAAGGCAAAATATTCAAGCAACATATCTGAGTTAAAGTGGCTTTTATTTTATATTACATTCAGCCATCATTCTCATACATTAAATGGTTCCCAGGTTCAGTTATGGAAGGAACTAGCTGCGGAACTGTAGCTCTTAATGGTCTATTTCTAACTAAGACCATTATGTGCTACGGTGTGACAGCTATGCTTCAGAGGAAACCTCTGTATTCAGTAAATACCTGGTAGAATATTTATCTATTATTTCGTAACGCCATGATATAGCTGAAATACAGCAAAATTTGGCATTAAACACCAAGCAATCAATCTTTTATGAAGTATTATTTTGATCATCAACAGGGTCATCTGCATGTAGTGTCACACTGACATTAATATATCTGTATCTTACATCAAAGATAATTAATATATCTGTATCTTACATAAAAGATAATTAAGGTACAATAATTCTCTGGGTGTTTTTATGTGTTTTACATTGTACTATGATGTATTTTAGGTTTAAGGTACAATAATTCTCTG
>MJUT01038062.1:237767-265664 GCA_002080005.1 Gigantidas platifrons
AATAATTCTCTGGGTGTTTTTATATGTGTTTTACATTGTACTATGGTGTATTTTAGGTTTAAGGTACAATAATTCTCTGTGTGTTTTTATATGTGTTTTACATTGTACTATGGTGTATTTTAGGTTTAAGGTACAATAATTCTCTGTGTGTTTTTATATGTGTTTTACATTGTACTATGATGTATTTTAGGTTTAAGGTACAATAATTCTCTGGGTGTTTTTATATGTGTTTTACATTGTACTATGATGTATTTTAGGTTTAAGGTACAATAATTCTCTGGGTGTTTTTATATGTGTTTTACATTGTACTATGGTGTATTTTAGGTTTAAGGTATAATAATTCTCTGGGTGTTTTTATATGTGTTTTACATTGTACTATGGTGTATTTTAGGTTTAAGGTACAATAATTCTCTGGGTGTTTTTATATGTGTTTTACATTGTACTATGGTGTATTTTAGGTTTAAGGTATAATAATTCTCTGTGTGTTTTTATATGTGTTTTACATTGTACTATGGTGTATTTTAGGTTTAAGGTACAATAATTCTCTGGGTGTTTTTGTTTTTATATGTGTTTTACATTGTACTATGGTGTATTTTAGGTTTAAGGTATAATAATTCTGTGTGTTTTTATATGTGTTTTACATTGTACTATGGTGTATTTTAGGTTTGCCTCTAATGCCTTTTCAAAAACTTATATCAAATAAATCTCAATGGTAATTTTTTTCCCTCATGTAACAAATGTAAAACATCACATTTTCCCTAGGTTAAAATTTGTTGTACCTGACAACCGTTGATTAATGAGAACAATCTTGAATCTGCAGTTATTATATCTTATAAATTCAATATTTAAGCCATTTATTTAAAATCAAAAACATATTTACTTGCACCAAAATAATTATGAAACAGATTATGAGAAAGTAATAAATTACATAATATTTAGCATGTCAGAGTATTAATTTCATTTGAAGGCCATGGTGATTTTCCTGGTATCTCTTGTCTTTTACTTATCTAATTACACCACTCCCATCAATACTAATCAAAAATTGATGATTTTTGTATAAAACACGTAAAATGATGATTATGTAGGTCAAAGAAATAAAGTGCTGTAAGAAGATCCTACAGAATCTTTATTATTGATACATTATATCATAAAACAAAACATTTATTTGATCATGATCTAGATCAATACATACATGTATAGAATAACGGCAGTTCTGAAAGTTGAGACAGACATTACTGATATTATCTCAGTGAGTCCAATAGGGTACTAGAGATATTGTATGTTGAGAGTTTGTTTTTATCCAGTAATGTTATAATGTGTTTGACATCACACCAACAGATCATTTTCAGTATCACAGTCAGTTTATTAATACTGAAAATAAAACTCAGTGAGATCAAAGAGAACATAATTTTAAACTAGAGGCTCAGTGGGCTGAGCCTGTGTCGCTCACCTTTCATTCTGCTTTGAGGAAACTTAATACAAAACCTTCCATAGGTGCTTCCCACCAAATTTCAGTTCATTTTTGCAAAGCAGTTTCAGAGAAGTAGATTTTTAGAAATCGACCAATCTAAAACAAGAATTGCCTGTGGTGGCCATGTTTGTTAATGAATCAAAAAGAAATGAGCAATCTCTATAGAGGACCTTCCATAGATGCTTCCTATCAAGTTTCATATCATTTGGCCAAGCGGTTTCAGAGGAAAAGCTGTTTTAGAAATTGATCAATAAGAAACAAGAATTGCCTAAGACAGCCATGTTTGTAAATGGATCAAAACAGAATGAGCAATTCCCATAGAGACCCTTCCATAGATGCTTCCTACCAAGTTTCAGTTCATTTGGCAAAGCGGTTTCAGAGGAGAAGAATTTAAAAAATCAGCCAATCAGAAACAAGAGTCGCCTGTTACGGCCATGTCAGTAAACAGATCGGGACAAAATGAGCAATCTTTACAGAGGACCTTCCATAGATGTTTCCTACCAAGTTTCAGTTCATTTGGCCAAGCGGTTTCAGAGAAGAAGATTTTTAAAAATCTGCCATTCAGAAACAAGAATTGCTTGTGGCGGCCATGTTCATTAATGGATTGGGACAAAATGTGCAATCTTTAGAGAGGACCTTCTATAGATGCTTCCTACCATGCTTCAGTTCATTTGGCTGAGGGGTTTCAGAGAAGAAGATTAAAATGTGAAAAGTTAACGGACGACAGACGACGGACAAAAACTCACATTGCCTTTGGCAAGGTGAACTAAAAACCTGAATTTTGATATTTTTAGACAAGAAATGTCTATAATTAGCACCATTCTCAAATCACATGTCCAGCACTCACAAAAAAAATCCAAAACATACAAATATTTTTTTTACCATTGCATAAAAATAAACTGGTGGGAGTGTTATTGTATCAACGAATTTCATATTTAATTTTTTGTCAACTGGTCTACTGGTACTTACCCAATGCAGCCATTCCACCTGAAATAGAAATATGGAAGTGAATACAAATACAAAAAATGTAGTTAACAATACAAGTTAGCCTCTATAAATTCTTATCTAACTGAAATATCATTTTTTATGTTGAATTGAAGACAATAGAGTCTAACCTGCTTGTGTTGAAGTCATAGAAGTCACAGGGACACATCATTTTAATTCAAACAAGATGAACTGTGAGCTAATGCTCACTTATGATACCCCCACATATATGTTCAATGTGTATAACAATCAACTAAGTCGGCAAACAGGAAGTAGGAATCTGATGGGTCAAAAAACGCTTCCCACGATATGAGGTACCTACATTTTGTATATGAAGCTTGTGACGAAATAACAGATTTCTGCCATCAATAGTTGCTGAGAAAAATGCGATGAAAAATGAGCATATATGTTCAATGTGTATAAAAATCAACAAAGTCGGCAAACAGGAAGCAGAAATCTGATGGGTCCAAAAACGCTTCCCACGATATGGGGTACCTATATGAAGCTTGTGACGAAATATCAGATTTGTGTCATCAATAATTGCTGAGAAAAATGTGACAAAAAATGTGCATGTATGTTCAATGTGTATAAAAACCAACTAAGTCGGCAAACAGGAAGTAGGAATCTGACGGGTCCAAAAACGCTTCCCACAATATGGCATACCTATATGAAGCTTGTGCCCAAATATCAGAATTCTGCCATCAATAGTTGCTGAGAAAAATGTGATGAAAAATATCTTGGATGGACGGAAGGACAGACGGATAGAGGTAAAACAGTATACCCCCCTCCCCCTTCGGGGAGCGGGGGTATAATTATCAGAGTATTCAAATTTTCTGGGATAAATTAAGCAGAACCCCACTATGAACAGACATTGATTTATCACAGGAAACAATTTATCAAGAGTTATCAAGACAACGAGGTGTGATTGTATCACTAGTGTTGATCTGGAAAAATCTCATGCAATTTGAAAGGAAAGTTGAAGATTTATATTAGATCATTTACATATTTCCAACTTTGATTCTAAAATTATATGCTTTACAAGAGTTAACTCCCTTTAAGGTGGGCAAGGTTCTAAGGATATCACATAATATATTTTCCCCATAGTCTGTTGTTACAACTTGTGTATTTTCTGTTTGCTATTAAATTATTCTCGGACTAACTACAAATTATCAGATTTTTTTTTCTCAAATTTGTTGTCCTTTCCATTGCTCTTGAAAGACTGGATGTACATTTTGTTCATTGTAAGAGAAATAACCTATAATTTTAAAGGTCTAATATGAAACAGGCACGGCCATGAATGCTCGCAAATCTGAAAATTATCTACCAATTTCACGCTCATCCAGTGCATCAAAAAAGTGTCGAGATATTTTGTGCCGAGATATATCAGAGACGACTTTTTTTTAGGGCCGAATCTAGTCTCATTCATTCGAACTCGCATTCCTTACGAAATCTCAAAAGTTAACGTGCAGAAAAAAAAATTCTTGTCAGTATGTCAGAAGAGATTTAATAAATTAAAAAATATCAATACAAGTTGAACAAGCTAACAAAATGACTTTTATTACACACGGGTTCCGGGTTTCAGAGGTATCGGACATACGAGAGAGGGTACAAGATTTAGGATCACCTTTGCACTTTATGTTAAGAAGATCTTCATTAGTTGAGTGTGTAAGTGTGTTACACGGAACGTGTTTACAATGTGCAGAATTTTTTTTTATCCATCAGTATGTGAAGCCATGTTTGTCAAAAAATCCTAAGTACACATTTTATACCATAAAGAGCTCGCTGTCGCTTGAATATTAATATCCCAATGCATCCACACATTTATGGCCCACGAATGTATGTGTATTTTTACTCTTGGATTAGACATTTTAGGTGTTTTAAAACCAAATTTAACAATATTTCAGTTATATCACAGCAATCAGATTCTATTTGATCATACCTTGGAAATTATTGGATTCTAAACCATCTGTTTAAGGTAAACAAAGATTATCAAATTCAGACTTTCTAATTTCAGTTGGGAATAGCTTTGATTTACTTGATTTATGCATATTGTGTGTAGACTGCATTTAAATATTTTATACGTGCTTTGTTACAATTTCACATTAGCCTATTTACAAGATCTGTCTCAATACATACATGTTGACATAAAAGAGTTATATCAACAGCATGACAGAGATATTTTCTGTTGACAGAGCAGGACAAATTATCTAAATAGACAGTCCTACAAGACTGTGTATTATTTGTTTTATAATAGTTGACAAACGTCTACAAAAATAATACACAACTCACTTTTGTTGATCGACTTGAGAAACTGTGGTGCAGCTTTGGAATATGAAAAATTTGCTGAAAAATAAAATGTAAATGTATAGAAAAATACTCAAGGACAACTTTATATGACATAAAGGGCTACACAGAGGGAAGTATAATATGACCCCAGCATGTTAACAAGGGAAAGTTCAACACATGTATATTAAGAGAACATTTGGACAAAATGTTTTGCTGGACACAATAATATGCTGAACCTACTGTAATTTGAGCATTTGTCTCATGTTACTATTTCAAGTATTGGATCCTTTTAGCCCCTGTTAACCCCTTTAATCTTGGAAATCATAAGCTATGTCAAATCTGACTGAAAAACATAGGTAGGGAATGCTGTAAGGAAAATAATTGAAAGTTATTAAACAATCAATTCAAAGAAAACTAGAGCCTTTATTGCTCACATGGTTCAGGCACTGTTTGAATTTAAAACAGTGTGTAGTTGGAATTGTTTTTTTTTTACTCCTGTGGTGTTTGCTAACGTGGACATCTGATCATCTAAAAAATGAAAATCCACTGACCATTTTGACCATTCATGTACCATTTTGATTCAATTTGTTTTTAAAGTACATGTATCTTTCAAAAAAATTTTTTTTCATTTACCGTACCCATTGGCTCTCATGTTGAAATTGCCCTATGGTGAATGCTACCTTGGATTTTCTATCAACACAAAGAAAAAAAAAACACACACAAAAAGTTTGTATCGAACCATCTAAACCACAGCACACCAGCCAAGTTTGCTTTCAAATGTTTAATAGATTTCAGAGGAGAATATTTTCCCCATAATGCTTTGTGTTACATTTGTCCTGCAATGTTGATCAATTTGAATTTCTGATCGATCAACAAAGTAACATTTCTACCAAATTGTCAATTGGGCCCCTTTTAAATTAATTTTTGAAATAAAATAGCTAAAAATTCATTATCCATCAAAAACCTACAAAAATGATCATACTGCAAAACTGCATTCAAATTGGATGAAAAATAAATAATTCTCTCTTCCACATCCCCCTTATTATGCTAAAAACTGTAATAGCTTCATAATAATGCTATGCATTTTTCTGAAAAGGGTTTTCCTAAGGAATTCATTGTTAAAAAAAACTCATCAAAATGAGATGAACAATAAATCCTTCATGTACAAACAAACCCAGAAACACCCATTTTTGCACCATGGGACCTCTTGTTTGGAAATGAGTAGCTACATAGGACTACAGCTAGAATACCCCCACATCAACACCAACATTAATATATTCTGTGCCAAGAATCTTAGTGTTAATTAACATTCAGTCAAACAACCACAAATAATGTGAATTTTATATTGTTGATAAGTAATAAAAAAATCTCTGTATTTGAATTTCTACTATCTTTTAATCTTTCAATAAACAGGTTTACAGAGTGAATTTAATGTAGAATAGAAGGTTGTATTCATTAAAATAATATTATTATGTCAGGTGTTGTTTGGTACAACATTTTACTCTCATGTACTTAATTTTAATGAAACTTGTTGGCTAACAAAATAAGAATACTAAAATGATAAAAAAAAAAAAAAAAACACCTGGGAGCCAAACATTATATGATGTATATCAATATAATTTCCTACTATTATGTGAAGTATAAAATCATCTAGTATTGTAACACAGTTGTGTAGTGTACTCTTCTTGTGTACAAGTAGTGATGAACACCTTTACAGTTATTAAACCTTGGGAACGTTTTGGGAAGTTGTTGATGTTTTAAATAAGACATACTATACCATATTACATTATCATTTAGTAAGATTATTGCATAACCTGGGTTGGGTCAGTCTACGCTTTATAAACCGTGAAGCAGTTTATGAAGTGTAAACTGACCCAAACCAGGTTATACAAGTATAACCTGTTCAACAATTTCAAATATTCCTTATAATTTAATTTTACAACAAAATTTAATGATTCCTCGATTTTATTCACGATTATTTCATGTGACTAATTGAATTGAATTGAATTGGCAGATGAACACATTGGTGACGTCACTATACCAACCCAGGTTAGCTAGTATAGCCAAAATTTTCTCCAGGCGGATTAGCCAATCAGATTGCAGTATTCAAATCAAATTAAATTATTCAAATATAAACACACGAAATGGTTGCGTTGATGCATCACAGCCAGTTTAAACTATAAAAATACAATGATTAATAGAATTACCATGGAAAAAGTTGCATGTTTAAGAAGTAAATGTCATTTGAAGCAGAATCTAATTCCGAGTTGACCGTGATCGTTCCGGCATACCAGTTGCATTTCCGATTTCCGGTGCAAAACAAAATACACAAACAAAAAATATTGTCGGACACCCAGACCGGAATACTTGGCAGTACATGTATTGCTGGTCCTTGTGATTTTCTGCCTGCTCGGTCCGATGAATTTCAAAAAGTCTGGGGTTCATGTTGTTCAACCCTTAGTTTTCTGTGCAGTATTTTGTGGATCATTGTTTGTTCTTTTTGCCATTGTATTGTCTCTCTATCTATGTTTTAGTGATTGCCCCTTTGGTATATTCAAACTTTTTAGATCATTTCAAGCGTTAATAATTATGCTTGATTCTCCACACCTCATATTTATCTATGTATTGACCTTTCTGTACTTGCACACTGACCATAACCTCTGAGATCAACTTTTAAATTACATGTTGCAACCTCAAAAGATTCACTGTAAGATTATTCTTACAACATCTCTGTTGCAAGTCCACATACGATACCTGGTCTATGAAAATGTGGTGATTTGGGGCCATTTGTTGTGGGTGTTGTTGTCGGTTTCTTCAAATATGCTGTTTTCTGTATATAACTACTGTTATAGAATTTGCCAAAGTTAAGTTCAGATCTTCTTTCATCTAAAGAATCCTGAAATTAAAAATTGTGACATAATAAAAACATCATTCATCACACATGTTCTTGGTTGTCTATCTGTACTTATGTTAAATGTTTCTTTTTACATATGTGAAACATATAACAGTTCACAGAGAAACAGTTGTCTTGTGAAATGTACACATTAATTATATGTCACTAAATTATTTCTGTACACCATTATTATTTTTGTTCACATCTAATTATGTACACCTTTATTTCTATACAACTCTATTTCTGTACACCTTTATTTCTGTACAACTCTATTTCTGTACACCTTTATTTATGTACACCTTTATGTCTGTATACCTTTATTTATATACACCTTTATTCTGTACAACTTTATTTCTGCACAACTCTATTTCTGTACACCTTTATTTCTGTACACATCTAATTACATGTATGCATTCTCTATCCAGAGTTGTCGTTCCTGCTACGCTACACAACATCTCTGTCAACTCTCATTTTACAAGATTCTTGTAAAACTTAGAAACAGTAAAAAAATGTACTTAAAATTGTTTTAATTATTGTAAATATCAATAAAGACGAAAATAAATCACTTATTTCAAATCAATTCTCTCTTAAAAATGATTTTACCCCCCATTTCTTGGAGAACTATTTTGCGGAGGTAAACATTAAAAAGTTAAAAACGATCACAAATCATTTTTAAGAGAGAATTGATTTGAAATGAGTGATTTATTTTCATCTTTATTGATATTTACAATAATTAAAACAATTTTAAGTAGATTTTTTTTACTGTTTCTAAATTTTACAAAAATCTTGTGTAATGAGCGTTGACAGAGATGTTGTGTAGCGTAGCAGGAACGACAACTCTGGATAGAGAATGCTAATTATGTACACCTTTATTACTGTACACATCTAATTATGTACACCTTTATTACTGTACACATCTAATTATGTACACCTTTATTACTGTACACATCTAATTATGTACATAAGCATTTCTACCATTAATCGTTTTGAAAATCTCAGTCATGCAAATACATGTACTACAACAATCTTGTAACATTTATTATACATAACTTTAAAGACTTCAAACAGTTTTAATTTGTTTGTTTGATGGTGTTTAATGCCACTTTCAACATTATTTCAGTTATATGGTGGCGGTCAGTTTTATTGGAGGAGGAAACTGGAGGACCCAGAGAAAACCACCGACCTGTCGCAAGTCACTGACAAACTTCATCACATAATGTTGCACACCTTGCCCTGATCGAGATTCGAACTCACATCATCAGTGGTGATAGGCACTGATTGCATAGGTAGTTGTAAATCCAACTACCATACGACCACGGCCACGACTGCCCCGACTTCAAACAGAAACATTTATATTTTCTATAGTGCTACATGTAGTTCATGGTCAAACTATCGATTCTTAACTTTCTTTTCATGAATTATGTCATGATGAAAAAAAAACAAAAAAACAAAAAACAAGAAAATGTTTTGTTTCATTGTTTATTGTTTAGATCAAGTAGAAATTAAATTATAATAGAAAATGTGAAACCTTATTAAATTATTACAAACTTTAAGATAAAACAAAGAAATGTATGTTATTTCAATTCTTTGAAGTCTTGAAATCTAAGAATGATTATGGATTTATAGAAACCCAGTCAGTGATGAGGAGGAGGAAGACCAAACATAAAACATATGTCTGTTACTGTACTCCTATACTTCTTATATTTTGCATCATTTTAATTGATAACTTAATCAATTGATAGATTTAGGGGAAGGATAATCAGTATTTAATGTCAGTTTTAACAATGTTTTATTTACATTGTGGTGGTCAGTTTTATAGGTAGAGAAAATTTGTATCCATATTATGACTATGATAAAAAAAAATGCTATACTGCCGAACAGTTTGTTATTTAAAATCAGTTCCACCAATTGATGTGTTTGTTTGGGTTTATTTAGGTGCTTTAGATTTTTAAAACATTATCTGCCATAGCAGTGCAGCTGAGTTGGTTTAATACCCTTTTAATTTGTTTAAAAAATACCAACAAGACAACCATATTTATTTACATTATTAAGGTTGATTGATTGATTGGTGTTTAAGCCAACTTTAGCTTTATTTCAGCTATATTGTGGCATTACATTATTAAGGACATTAGAACAGTGTAATGAATGGTTACAGTAATTTGTGTGCTTTAATTATATGTATTATAACTGTGATTTTAATGTAATATATAGTAATAGTTCTAATTTGTTATACAGATTGAAATTCAACATGGGAATATGCAGTAAAGACACCTATATAGAGAACTTGAATGAATTTCTTGTTATTAGAACCCACCCAGAAAAATATAATTATATTATATACATGTACATGTAAATAAATATGGTTGTTCTGTAGTTTTGTTGGTATTTTTTAACGAAATAAAAGGTTATTTAAGACCAACAAATCACCCGGGCTACACTGCTATGGTCATGAAGAATAAAATAAGCTGTGTAATTCATACCCTATAATAATTTTGTAAGTATATATAGTATTGTTATACTCTTATTGATGATGGCAGTGAGTATCTTGTGATATCTTAACAGGAGAATGCTTCAATAGGCTAAAGTT
Organism: Gigantidas platifrons; assembly: GCA_002080005.1. Taxonomy (NCBI): domain Eukaryota; kingdom Metazoa; phylum Mollusca; class Bivalvia; order Mytilida; family Modiolidae; genus Gigantidas; species Gigantidas platifrons. The sequence goes on from MJUT01038062.1 coordinate 247,989, forward strand.
ACAATAAATGAAATGGTGTGCGTGATGAACAAAACATTTTCTTTTTTGACAATGGTGGCAGTGTTGCAAAAATATCAAATAATAAAGTACAGTCAAACCTGCCCATGCGGTCACCTCTGTTAAGCAGTCAGCTGTATTAACAGGTCACCTTTTTCTTGTCCAGTCATAGAAAATTTCATTTGAATTAAACCTTTTTTAAGAAGTCACCTGTCTAATGCAACCACTTTTTAATTGTCCCAAAGGTGACCTCTTAATACAGGTTTAACTGTACAGTTTGTCCACTTGGATCTTACAGGGCTATGTACAAAATGTATATCAGTGAAATTGAGATTATTTTACTTTCAATTCTTAATTAACTGATTCAGAGAAGGGTAGGTATGCAGAGTAAATAAGATACTAATTTTAAAGTAAATAACATAAGTGTGTTTATTGTCCAGCAACAGCTGTTAATGGATCTATAGAAATAAACAAATATTAAGACCATGCTGTTCACACTAATGAGGACAAAGTGTTAATCAAATACCAACTGATTTACATATCATGGACATAAAAGGTCCATAGAGACCATATGGTACCTTAAGCTTCCATAAACACTATATAAATCATACTACCAATCTTCATTCTTTCATTTAAACAGAAGATGATAAAAAATAGAGATACCTTACAATTTCTGAAGTTTTGAAAATAATTATAGAAATTATAGAGTAGTGGGTATAGTGGCTGGTTGTATTTTTTTTTTTTTTTGTCAACCAAAAATAATATTTAACCATTAGAATGATGCTCTTTTCTACTATTTTTAGACAATCAATCATAGACAATTTGGCAGATGTTTTGGGTTTTTGACATTGCAGGATAAACATAATACAGTGGAACCTGCCTAATCCGACACACCAAGGGACCAGGGAAATGTGTCAGATTGTACAAGATGTCGGAATATTCAGGTTTTATATTAGTTAACAGAAATGCTTTCGAACCATAAATTTTTGTCGGATCTCACAGGATGTCGGAAAACTCAGGTGTTAGATTGCAAAAGTTCCACTGTATATGTACAAGGTGGGAAAATATCAAATTCATTTGCATTTGCTGTTAAACAGGACAGAAAACGCTTGCCAAAGACGCACTATAAAAGTTGTTTCAAGTAACCTGCTCATGATACTGGTGATAGGCACTGATTGGATAGAAACATGAAAAGATGCAAATCTAAACTACTATACAGTCATGACCAAAATTGTCTATTTGCCCATTTTATAAAGGAGCTACTTGTGTAATGTACATAATTATCTAACATCTAAATAAATATCATTTATGAGTGCATCAGAGTTAAAAATTGAGAAAGTACCACAAAAATATATATATCTAAGACAGTTGACATAGCAAGTAAATTTTGACAAGCATGACAATCAATATGTCAGAATGATAGGTGATGGCAGCTGAACTAACCACAAAGTCATAAAAAGACAAAGTAGCTATAGGTGGTCTCTAACAACAAACTTATATAACTTAAAGGGGCATTATCTGCCAAAATCGTAAATTTTTGTTACCCATAAAAACTATCAGATATGATTGATGCCTTGTGTTTCTGTAACTTATAAATGTTATGAAATGTATGTGCATCATCAAGGAAAAAAGGTGAAACTGCTCGTGTTTTGAGATCGATCAAGAAATGGACGCCATCTTCTTAATTATCAGCATTGTTTACGGAGTTTGCCGAATCGTCATTAAATCAGTACAACAATGCACTTATTTCTTATTTTCTGTGAATCTGCTTTTAGTCAGCGTTAATTTACAGACAAAGAACCATGCAAGTTTGCAGTTAATAAGCGACAAAATACAAATTATTCATTTTTACCTGTCACTAGTAAGGTCAGTTGCATACGGAGAAAGCGAGGTCAAATTATTTGCTTGCAAGGCAATAATCAATCGATAGTAATTTTCGTTCTCAAAAGGCGAAAAGTGGTACGATAAACTTTTTAATGTGAAATATTTTCCTTTATTTCATCATTTTAAAGCTATTTACCAATTTCCAAAACATATAATTTTTTTGGTCAAAATCGTAGCTAATGCCTCTTTAAGTTGATCAATTATTTTTTTACAAGATTTAAGTGCAAATGTTTTACATGTATTGGTAAACATGATACATGTACATGTATTACAGTAAATTAACAACAGGTAGCAGCTACTAATCTCTAAAATAATTGTACTCTGCTCACCTCCCTCTCCCTAACCCCTCTCCCAAAATCACATTAATCCATAGCTTCAGTTTTTTGTTTCTTTTATCTTCCTTATACTTTTAATGTCCCCTTTTGAGCCCCTTTCCAGTCCAATGAACACTCCTACCAAGTTCGGTTCCCATTATTGACCCTGTTTAGTGTGGTACATTTCTGTATTTGAAAAGAAGATTACAATATGGAAAGCAGGGGTTGAAAATTCCTCAAGTCCGACGGCCGGGACTAGAAAATTGAAACTTCGGGCTTGCCGTTTTTCCATGGAAAAAGCCCGTCGGGCATGCCTTTAAAAAAATAAAAACTCCACTTTTTTTTCTAAGTGTCTTGTTTTCAATTCAAATCACATGAAAGTTTTTGTCAATTGTCTCCTTTCACTGTAAATAAGTACTAAAAAACTATTTTAAGAACGGTAATACACATCCTGGATGGATCGATATTCCTCATGAATATTAATGAGTTCCGAATCACCTATACGCTTCCCACATGTCTATGTAAAGTCAAGCGTCGGAATAACATTGATCAATCGTATGTTTATGTTGACAACTTTTGAGAAAAATGTTGTTGCTTAATTTTAATTTTACAGTCAAAAAAGCGGAAAAACGGAAAGCGGATGACGAGCCAACTGATCCTGAAACTCCCAGTAATAAAGATCTTAAGTATGATACGGAGAAACGAACGAGAACATCTCAAAACTCATGGATAGACAAATTTCCTTGGGTCGTCCTTGGGACGAGAATGCTCAGGAAATGTACTGCAAACTACTGTAGAAAATTTCCACACTTGTCAGATAGGAACGATACCCTTACTCGGGGAACTAAAAATGTACGCATTGATGGACTTAAGTTACAGACAGTGGACAAAAGTATTCGCACGCTTCCAATTTTCCCTATATATTTCATATAAAACAACAATTTTTCAGAAGCTTATCCTGAAGTCAATTCACACCCGATTTCGATAATTTTTATATAAATAAAAACAGAATTTTATATCGTTTTACTATATACATGTAATTTCAAAATAATTTTCTATGATACACATTTTGAGAATATACAAGCTAAACACACAACTGAATTAATATCTTTCGAAATACAATGCTTTGATAGCATTTTTGTAGACAAATTATTTAAGTCTGTGTTTAAATCATGGCGATTTGGAAACCATGCTTCAAAACGTAATTTTAAAATTACTACTATAAACTACACATCTTTCTGCTTTCATTGATAAAATAATGATTAAAATCGGACGTGAATTGATTTCAAGATAATATTTTGAAAAACTGTAGTTGTATATGAAATATATAGGATAAATTGGAAGCGTGCGAATACTTTTGTCCATTGTCTGTACATGATAAACACCAGGAGCACTTGTTATGTGTCAGGCATTGGTTTAAGGAACTTGATGATCCCCAGGCAGCTGCCGGCCCTTCACAGGCCTTTGCTAACTTTATCCTGGCTACAAATTGGGACTTGGCAAATCACTGACCGGGCTTGGGCCTGCCCAAAATAATTTTCAACCCCTGGGAAAGGTTCCAAAGGATAGAATGGATTTAAAGTGATGACAATACTTCACATGAACCCCTTGGGTCAGTTGAGATAAAAATGGTAATGGTTACATAATACACTATACATTTTTCTGAACAGGATAATTTGTGCAGTCCTATAAAAATAAATAGACAGAAAGATATTCATGCAGAGTTGATAGGGTACAGAATTATGATAAGTATGTGAGTCAATTGGCAGAATTGATACACTGCAGCTAGCCTAATTAAATTAATTAACTACCAAATATTAGATATTCCAGATTTATTTATATCTTAGCTTCCTGGGATGTCCTATCTTGGCAAGCCATTTTCTTCAATTAAACTCAATATAAACAATGATATAAGAATGTGCATATTTTGGAAGGAAAACCAGATTTTGAATTATAGCACCTGACCTTCGTCATTCACGTCATTCACGTTGTACCTCATCCAAAATGTTTCAGATTGTGTGGGTGGAGAACTATGGAAAGATTATAATAAAGCCAAAATATAATAAAAAAAACGTTTTTTTATTCAAGTAACTTAAATTTCTTTATTTTCAATCATATTTCCAGAAAAGTTTTTTAAGATGATACAACAACGTATAACCACAGTTTTTGGGGTATGTTCAAGGAAGAATGCATCAAATCAGATTTAGATTGTAACAAAATATAAATACCAATGCAAATATTTGATCTAGCATTCCATGGATATTACCAATAGTATATGATAATGAAGAACATTGTAGATAGATAAGTGAATAGTTCAGTGATATGAGGACAGGGGTAACAAGAGGAGGTATGATGAGGTCTCTATTCTGCCTCCTGGATTGTGGGGAAGGGAGGTATGATGAGGTCTCTATTCTGCCTCCTGGGTTGTGGGAAAGGGAGGTATGATGAGGTCTCTATTCTGCCTCCTGGATTGTGGGAAAGGGAGGTATGATGAGGTCTATATTCTGCCTCCTGGATTGTGGGGAAGGGAGGTATGATGAGGTTTCTATTCTGCCTCCTGGATTGTGGGGAAGGGAGGTATGATGAGGTCTCTATTCTGCCTCCTGGATTGTAGGAAAGGGAGGTATGATGAGGTCTCTATTCTGCCTCCTGGATTGTGGGAAAGGGAGGTATGATGAGGTCTCTATTCTGCCTCCTGGATTGTGGGGAAGGGAGGTATGATGAGGTCTCTATTCTGCCTCCTGGATTGTGGGGAAGGGAGGTATGATGATGTATCTATTCTGCCTCCTGGATTGTGGGGAAGGGAGGTATGATGAGGTCTCTATTCTGCCTCCTGGATTGTGTGGAAGGGAGGTATGAGGTCTCTATTCTGCCTCCTGGATTGTGGGGAAGGGAGGTATGATCAGGTCTCTATTCTGCCTCCTGGATTGTGGGGAAGGGAGGTATGATGAGGTCTCTATTCTGCCTCCTGGATTGTGTGGAAGGGAGGTATGATGAGGTCTCTATTCTGCCTCCTGGATTGTGTGGAAGGGAGGTATGAGGTCTCTATTCTGCCTCCTGGATTGTGGAGAAGGGAGGTATGATGAGGTCTCTATTCCACCTCCTGGATTGTCGGGAAGGGAGGTATGATGAGGTCTCTATTCTGCCTCCTGGATTGTGGGGAAGGGAGGTATGATGAGGTCTCTATTCTGCCTCCTGGATTGTGGGGAAGAAAATATTGTACCAAAGCCATATCTGGTTCTCATGAAAAATCTCTTTTTTTTCAATTTCATTGAATGTAATTTGTTCTCTTCATGATATATCTAGAAAGCTGAAAATTAGCATTGTTCATTTGTCTATAAGCAACAATATATCTCTTATCCCATTGTTGGTAACCCACGGTTGATCACGCTTTGTTTAGGGTGTGCCGCTGTTGGTTACTGACGAAGCTCTTATACGGACATCCTGGCATTTAATAATTAATAGAAAGGAGGTGAAACCATCAGGTATTCTAAGGATTTTACCTGTTTAGCTTTTGGAAAATTTTAATTCTATTTTTATGAAATAAAGTAAACTTGTTGTATACAATGTGAAGAAAATCAAAATAGAGATCTGCTGAGGTAATAGTATCAATAAGGACCAGAGGGGAATTTTATTACTATATTTAACTTCTGAAGATTACATATCAAATAATTAATTTGCATTGATGTCTATGTAGAATCCAGAGGATTATATGATTGGCTTCATCTCCTAATATTTTCTTCATATCACAAATGATAATCACTCACTGATTGGTCAATTACATAATGTGATGTTGTAATACAGTTTGTTCTTTCCACTAGTGTATTCTTTCCAGAGGACAAGTTACACTAGTGTATAATTTCCAGAGGAATTATTGCACTAGGTTATTTTTTCCATGCTAACCCTAACCGGAAATTCTACACACTGGAATAAAAGTACACTTACAATGTCACGCCGGATAAGAGAAATATTCCATGTATTTGTACAACCCTTATGCACTTATCTAAATCAATTAACTATCACATGTTCCAAGGTTAACTTAGACTCCACCTATAAGTTAGCTAATTAAAAAAAAAATTGTAACAGTACAATCAAACTTTACACCAGATAGGTGATAATGGTTCTGTAGTGGTAAACACTACGGTATTTGACCTTGACTCTTGAGTATGTCCTACATCTGGTATTCAGGTAATAACCAACATCAGGTGTAGTAAAATCTCTACATATTATCCTCCATCATCCACAGGTTAACACAGTAATGCTTCCACAAATAATTGTATAAACAAAGTATATTACTTTATCATAAAAGAATAAATAATCTGTAGAATATCTATAAAATGTTTTTGACATCTGGACATATGATGGATTTAACTTCCTATTATATAGTATTTACCCAGCATTGTTAAAATCAATGTTTTTGTAAAGGTAACTGTCAGTCTCTTACTGACTGCCCTGTACAGTATTTACACTGCATTGTTAAAATCAATGAGGTTTTTGTAAGGGTAAATGTCAGTCTAATACTGACTGTCGTGTACAGTATTTACCCTGCATAGTTAAAATTAATGAGGTTTGTGTAAAGGTAACTGTCAGTCCCATACTGACAGTCTGTACAGTACATGTATTTACTCTGCATTGTTAAAAGCAATGAGGTTTGTGTAAAGGCAACTGTCAGTCTCTTACTGACTGTCATGTACAGTATTTACCCTGCATTGCTAAAATCAATGAGGTTTGTGTAAAGGCAACTGTCAGTCTCTTACTGACTGTCATGTACAGTATTTACCCTGCATTGCTAAAATCAATGAGGTTTTTGTAAAGATAACTGTCAGTCTCTTACTGACTGTTGTGTACAGTATTTACCCTGCATTGCTAAAATCAATGAGGTTTGTGTAAAGATAACTGTCAGTCTCTTACTGACTGTTGTGTACAGTATTTACCCTGCATTGTTAAAATCAATGAGGTTTTTGTAAAGGTAACTGTCAGTTTCATACTGACTGTCATGTACATTATTTACCCTGCATTGTTAAATTAATGAGGTTTGTGTAAAGGTAATTGTCAGTCTCATACTGACTGTTGTGTACAGTATTTACCCTGCTTTCTTAAAATAAATGAGGTTTGTATAAAGGTCTGTCAGTCTTATACTGACTGTCATGTACAGTACATGTATTTACCCTGCATTGTTAAAATCAATGAGGTTTGTGTTAAGCTGACTGTCATGTACAGTACATGTATTTACCCTGCATTGTTAAAATCAATGAGGTTTGTGTAAAGGTAACTGTCAGTCTCATACTGACTGTTGTGTACAGTATTTACCCTGCTTTCTTAAAATAAATGAGGTTTGTGTAAAGGTCTGTCAGTCTTATACTGACTGTCGTGTACAGTACATGTATTTACCCTGCATTGTTAAAATCAATGAGGTTTGTGTAAAGGTAACTGTCAGTCTTATACTGACTGTCGTGTACAGTACATGTATTTACCCTGCATTGGTAAAATCAATGAGGTTTCAGGGGTGTGGAAATACTGAAATATTCTACTTGTCTCCGGGCAAGTTATCTGAAAAAAGTTACTTGTCCGGACAAAATCCTACTTGTCCTGTTTTTTTATATAAACATTTGATACTTGCAAACACAGTTGCTAACTAAATTGAACTTGTTTATATTGTCTATTACATCATTGTGTAAAATTTGAAATATAGTTTTAATAAAGTTAACACAAACATCCCTGCCTAAGTGATCACTGCCCATGAATGAAGACCATTTTAAATTTGAATTTCAGATAGGAATGTCCAGTCAGAGAATAGCCGGTTGTTTTTAGATACAGAATATGCTGTATTGAAAAACATTCTCATATCAATCAAGTTCGATTAACCTTGGCAATGGCGTTATCCATCAAACCGTTTTAGTTGTGTTCATGTTCATGGGAATATAAGACATAAGTATCCATTCTGTCCACGATTTTGCCAATAACCATTAATGATTTCCGGTCAGCAAAATCAAAATATTTCCTGTAGATATTGCAATATGAGACAATATCAGAATCCAGCAGCAACCATGAGAAATCGGCTAGCCACTTTGACTGAAGAGTCCGTTGCCGCTGTTGGCTGTTTTCCCTCAAATTGTGTGTAATTTTCCGCTAGAGTTTTGCGTTTGTTAACTTTCTCATTGTGACCAGAACCTTTCTCAGTCTTTTTTATTATTAAATATTTATCCATTGTAACGACTGAAATCCGATTTGTATTATACAATGTATGTTCATGGGTGTTAGGCCCTTTTTTTTACGAAAAGCCATGACAAGCAAGGAAACGTCGCATTCGGAACATCAATAAAAACCTGTTACACGGTCCCGGTTTTTGTTACGTAAATGCAGTACAATTATCACTGCAATCGGGTCGTAATACTTAACTTAGAACTTGTACAATTCTGGTTATTTTTAGCTGCTTTCGGAACACCACTGACGCGGTCGTTTCCAATAAAAACACACATAAAACATTTATCTATATAACTGTCAATATTTTACGACATAATATCATTTGAGAAATTGTCTTCCCAGAATACTTTAATAAGAAAATATTTTTATTTGTTGCTCTTTACTTGTCCCCGGACAAGCTAGCCAGGAAAATCTACTTGTCCGGCAGGTTCTATGTACGAGTCGGACGAGTCGGGCATGGCAATTCCACACCCCTGCGGTTTGTGTAAAGGTAACTGTCAGTCTCATACTGACTGCCATACCTATCTTGCCAACACTTATGAATCATATTACTGGACATGATTGTTTGTCAATTACATGTACGTTGGATAAACCAGGGATAACATAATAACTGGATGTAGCTGCTACAGCAAAAATGATCAAAACATTTCACACAAAATCATAGTATGCACGATTGATGGTGAGATAGGGGTCATCAGCCAGCAGAGTTGGCAAAAAACCCAATATTTAATATAAAGTGTCTAATTGTATGTCTATTCTGGACTATGGTGAAGTCTATATATAATCTAATTGTTATATTCTCCATGGGTATATATATGTCTCATTGTTATACATGTATTTTCCATGGGCTAATGTAAATACATCATGTTGTATGTTATTGACCTGCAGTTTGAATTATACAAATGTATACTAGATGTACATTTTAGACATTTTTTAAAGCAAGACTTCAGGACTCTGACTTCATTGCTCTGCTACTGAAGACAATCCATAGATATGTGAGCAGTGTGTGATCTTGCATTGTCTTACTGAAACATAAAGACAGGTCCATTCGGATGGGGTTTTTTTTTAGCTGACAACTTCTGTAGCTAAAATTGTGTCTCCACATCAGACAGCATTTAACTGTAACCATCAACAACAAAGATTTGTCCTACTATACGAAATGTACAGTTAATATTAGATTGCCCTGCATATGAATGCCTGACTAATGATCAGTAGTAAGTGTAATCACAATCTGATTTAGTAATTGGGACCACCACGTAACATACATGTAGTATACATGTAGTTCACATAACATACATGTAGTTGTTCTCAGTAGACACATGTCTAGGGAAGCATGTTTTCCCATCTGGCATTTCATAAGCTGCATTAAGTTCATTACCAAATTCCTTGAAACCTTGACATCAGACGTACATGTAGATCACGAGTGCATGTTTCCGTGTACATCAATAAGGAATTGAAATGATTATTCACTTACTACGACAGTTATGAAATCATAAGAGAGTGGGTTATGGTTATGGTGTTTAACCCCACATTCAACAATATTTCAGTTATATCATAGCAGTCGGTTTTATAGGTGGAGAAAACCGAAGTACGCGTGGAAATCCACCGACCTGCCGCAATACTTTATCACATAATATTGTACACCTTGCCATAAACGGGGCTGGAACTTACGATGTTAGTGGTGATAGGCACTGATCGAACAGGTAGTTGTAAATCCAACTATCATATATATGATCACGACCACGACAGCCCCACAAAAATAAACTTAATATTTTTATTAACCAGACACAATTATGAATTATAAATTACCAATGAATAAAGATTTATTTAACAGTATAAGAATTTAATAACTGGATAGTTGCAGTGAACCAAACATTACTGGGGATAAACGTATGTATGTGTGACAGCCTTAATTAGTGAGCCCCCTTTTCTCTCCCTAATTCATTATATAAAAGCCTGTAAAACATTTGTATATCAAAACTTCTCACTTCTGACTTTTCAATTTAAAAACACAATAAGTCAAAAACATATACAGTGGAACCTGTGCAATCCGACACCTGAGTATTCCGACATCCTGTGACATCCGACAAAAATTTAAGGTCCCAAAGTAGTTCTGTTAACTAAGAAAACCCTGAGTATTTCGACATCCTGTACAATCCGACACATTTCCCTGGTCCCTTGGTGTGTCGGATTAGACAGGTTCCACTGTACAATGTACCTATAAGGCCATTTATTCAAGTTTATTTACTGTAAATAAAATGAGAGATGTTTTTATGTATATATATATATATATATATACATTATGGCCATAAAATTAAAGGGTCCAGAAAATACCACAGGATAAGATTTCTTCAGAACAAATATGTCTTTAAAAGATCAATTACTTATATCAACAACACAAACAACAGCCAATTATATGAAATGTCAAAAATCCTAATAATATACCCACTAATAATTATATTGTGTCATATAAATCAATAGGTATAGAGGATAACCATGCATTGATCATTTTCTATTCTACAGACCTTCTATCAAAGACAATTTGTTATCATATACAGTAGTCAAACAATATTCTTGGTTTCATGGATTTTTTTTAATTTCTTGTGAATACATGTAGGAAATGTTCATATTCATATTGGATTGTGAACTACATAAATAAATTTTTTATGAAAAAATCTATTTCTGGAACCTATATTAAGCCCCTCAATGTAATAGATTGTTTATTGTGGTTTGTATTTTATTTCTGGAACCCCCTAACCCATTAAGCCCCTCAATGTTATAGACTGGTAATTATGGTTTGTATTTTATTACCAATTGTTATATAATAGTCACATAATACCTTAATAATTACCAGGATGTAGGCAGTTTGTATGCCAATGAGCAGAAGCACAGGAAATAGGTTTGAAATAATAACACACCTATAGATTATCACTAATAACCAGTATACATGTACATGTACACAGGGGGATTAACTTTCCAATTTATTGATCATCAGTTATTTGTAGAAAAACAGGGTAAATGAGTACCCATAGAATATAATCTAATTAAAATTAGATCTGATGTTTGTTGTTGGTGATACATCTAACACCTGTATGGGGTCACATTAGGGTTCATATTTTTAACCGACCAATCAGTGATGAACCTTCTAAATCAACTAAGAATCAAAACCAAAGTCCATGTGAACAGCTGTTGTCCAACTGGTCAACAAATTTAACTGTCTTGCATACGATTGGACAGTCAAAAATGACAGAAAGGTTACATGACATGACCCCAAATGGGATCAGAGCCGTCCTAACAGCATTATAGGCCCCCCGGGCAAAGCAGTGCACTGGGGTCCCTACCTACACAACCACTCACGGGAATAAAAATGTAAATGTCGACAATATTAAGAAATAATTCATGGATGAATTATTTCGATTCTGATATGCATAATGCATAGTACAAATACATGTACGGTAGTATACACTGATGGGAAAGACCGCAATTTATATTTACATTTACAGGCAATGTCACACACAATTTATGCTGCCAAATTAATAACTCATCAACATGTGCTTTTACACCAGGAAAGTCAATCTTATTGATGGAGCATTCGTAACAATAATGTTGTGATTTCACGTTTTGATTACACATCGCATATTTATTAATTTTGGAAATGTGGATTATTTTGTGTGAATATAGATGTTTAGAACGTTAACAACCGTCACGTGTAAATAATTTTCTCCCATTATTACAGCGTTTTAACCCCTCTGAACCAGTGGTGGAAAAATCTGCAATCCTCTAGATTATTAAAATGTCTCGTGCCTTTCCCCGCATTATTTTCAAATTTTGAAATAAACTTCGTATTAAATAATGGGAGAAACAAATTCTCCTTCAGTTGCCCATGTGGGTTACGATATTTCTCCACTCTCGAAAGTTAAATTTAAACTTTTAACCACTCGCCTGACGGCTTGTTGTTAAAATTTTAAATTTAACTCTCTTGAGTGGAGAAATATCGTAACCCACGGGCAACTGAAGGAGAATCTATATTTATTTTGTGATTTTATCACCTGGCTTAAATGTGCACCGCACATGTGCTAATAAGATTTTGCCATCTAAATAAATCACTCTTCTGTTTGCAAATCGAAAGAAGGAGGTCATATTTGAATTAAACATATATTTCTTGTATTGGTACTCACTGCCATAAAAATTAGTGTTTAAACATTAAAAAACATGCTGTACAACATACATTAGCATGAGGCCACTATGCTCGTAGGGCCCCCAGGAAACTGCCCGTCGTGCCCCCAGGAAACTGCCCGTCGTGCCCATGCGTTAAGATGGCACTGAACGGGATGTAGTTAGATGTAAGTGTTACACCAAAGAATCATTTTTTTTTTAAAAAGATACAACATACATCCAATTTAATTAGATTGCATAAAATTGAATACCACATAAATTTAAAAAGCACATACAATTGTAATCATTTTTGATCACTAACATCTGTATTTGGGAACAATAAAATTAAAGGGCCAAAACAGGATAGTCAAAATGGGCTATGGTCATCTATGTCTGAGGGGGGAGAGTCTTAGTTTTAATAATAACTATATAGTATGACATTCTACAATCAATTCTAACAACTTAGACAACACACAATACAACATTCCTTCTGTGTTTTGTTTTGCTGCACTGGTAATTAAATATAAACAAGTATGTTTTAGACATAGTGTCTAATCTACTCAATCAGTGTATAACTATGATAGATCAACCTTGTATTAAATACTGTGATACAACACTAATCTTATTTATCATATCTTAACAGTGCTTAATAAATTACTTTCTAATTTTTTTGTTTGCACTCACAGTTCTTCATTTTTGAATGGATATCAAACAGACCAGCAATATTATTATTCTCAACAAACATTTTGAGAGTATTGTTTTAAAAGATTAAGCCATACATGTACATGTCTCTTATCAGCTGAAGCTATATGTATACATGATGAAAGAAAACTTAAATTTGATCTGTAACTACAAATAACAGCAACTAAATACTAAAAAATCAGGACAATACATGCATATCTCTACTCGTTACAAAAAAGGTATGGGATAACTTCATTTCTTCAAATTTAGCAACCTGAAGCATATTCAAACTTGAACTTCTCATAACTTGATAATTGATTTAATACAAAATGCAGGTATAAAATAGCTTTGCTGTTAGGACAGACTGACAGACACAGAGGAAACCTATATTCTACCCCAGCTTAGTGGTAGGGGACTAATAAGGAAATTATATTCACTTTGACTAATATCTACATGTATGAACAGACCAAATGTTTACTCAAATTACCCAAGGTCATAATTTGGTCATGGTTACAAAATTAGAATGCATTTTGAGACAAAATTACCTACATGTTTATAAACATGTTTGTCCTTGAATAAGAAACTAATACATTTTGTATATATAAACAATATACATGAACATGTACTATTAATGTGTGAATTTGCAAAAAGAAAGAACTATACAGATATGAATATTTTACATGCACATCAATTTAAGGGCTATAAAGTAAAATTTGTTATAAAGTACAAATATACTGTGTTGTTGTTTATGTGGTCTTTCTCAAAACCAAATTCTTACAAAAAACCAAACTTTATATTTTTTGTTTAGAATTTTCTTGTATATATTCAACATAAAAATGTTTAGAAAACATTTTAACAATCAGTTGAATAATAAGTACCAATCTTTTATCATCACTCAAATAACTGGTTTGTTACCCAAAAAAAACCTTGTTTCTCTCTTTAAATTATATATACGGGTAATAGAAAAAACCTGTCAAAACATTCTTATCGGGGTCAACTTTGTTAAATATATTTATTGTTAAATAATTGAGGTCAACAATAATTTGATCTGATAATTGACAGGTAAAATGTAAAATAAAATTAATATCAGTGATTGATAGCTAGAGTAATTAAGTTCTGGGTTTTTTTTTTGACTACCTTATACAATGTAAGAGCTTTGCATTAAATTTATTGGCATACAAGGAACATGAAGGGAAAAAAATGGATTGATTGATTTTTTGGTGTTTAATGCCACTTTCAGCAATATTTCAGCTATATCATGGCAACCAGTTTTAGTGGTGGAGGAAGCCAGAGTACCCTGAAAGAACCACCGACCCTGGGCAAGCAACTGGTAACCTTTATCACTTATGGCTGCGAGTCGAGTGTACCTTTTTTGTAATTTACAAAGCTGGGCACGAACCCACGCCGTATTGGTGATAGATTTGTATGAGCTGTTAGATCCAACGACCTAACACATTGAGCCACACGGACCCCGGAAAAAAATGGACGAATTCAGGAACAACACAAGACATAATAAACATATTGAACTTAACCTGTATATTTGGCCTATTTAATTTCTAATAAAGACAAACCAATCAAACTGGATGGACCTACACATTTTCACCTGTAAAATTTTGAATTAAACCCTTACTTTATATGACATCATCATGTATTTTTAAGAAAGACCACTTAATCAAAATACAACATAAACTACATAACAGAGTTATTATTATATACATTCACAGGTCAAAAGTATTTTCACACTTAGATATTTTCTTATATATTTCATATTAAACCACTTATTTTCAATGAATTCTCATGAAGTCATTTCTTATCTGATTTTCTTAGTTTTTCACCTTTAAAAGCAGAATTAATAAGAGTTTATTTTAATATTTTCATAAACTTTTTCAAACATTTATGATTTAAAAACAAATATGACAATTTTCTATGATTTTATAGTAATTTTTTATGGGGGGAAAAAATTAATTTCACACTTAAAACCATATTTTAAGGAAAAGTATAAAGAAAATTATAAGTTGAAGTAACATTATTTAATTCTGCTTTTAATGCTGAAAAATTTCATGAAAATCAAGTCAGCAATGAATTAACAAAAATTATTAAAAAAAATCATGATTTGATATAAATATGGAAATACTTTTGTGTAGAAAGACTTCTGACCTATTACCATAGTAACAACATAGAAACCAACCTGCTTACTCCCAGTAAACCAGCTAGGCATACACATTCCTGTTAGAGTTTGCATTAAACACTAAAACAAGCAGTCATTATTAGAAAAATAATAAAACAGATGATTCACCCAAAAAATCAAAAGTTAAATATGTGAACACTAAACATCTCATTACATTTGTGTTCACAATTGACATACATGTATGTGTAAGATGTTGTCTGTATAATTTGGACAAATGTGTAAACACCAAACATTTCAAGAATATACACTTGTGTTCACAACTGATAGGTGTGTAAGGTGTTGTCTGTACTGGTGTGGATGAGGCATAGCTTAGACAAAGGTGTGAACACAAAACATTTCAAGGATATACACTTGTGTTCACAATTGACAGGTGTAGACGATAAGGTTAATAACAAAATTACAGAACACAGAGCAATCTTATAAAGGGAAAGTCAAAACTCATAAATCAATAAACAGACAAAATCAGTCAACAACCGGAAAACTGAGGCATAGCTTAGACAAAGGTGTGAACACCAAACATTTTAAGGATTTACACTTGTGTTAAACATTGACTAGATGTGTCTGTAAGATGAAAATTAGCCTGGACAAATGTGCAAATGAGGTCAAGGTTACATTACATAATGAAAGGCTACAAGTTTTTTTCCCAGTATGATGTACTTCATTGCCTACAATGTATAAATATGGTTACTGTGAAGCAGGCATACTCACAAAAGCTTGATGCATAATCAACAAACCATGAAAATGTCTTCAAATCGAAGACATATGTTTGGCTGACACGTACATCACATATTCATAGTTGCAGAGAAACAGACCAAATCACATAAAAATTTACAGGTCTTTTTTAGATGTAATTGCCACACCACAAAACATAGCCAGGTCTAACTTTCTGTGGATATTCATAGGGGAAACAAACAAGAAGAATGGACTACTTACAGATTTTCACAATATATATGTAGTACATGTATATATTTATATCAGGGCTTTCAATAGAAGCCGGTAGCCGGCGATTTTCGCCGTTTATTTAGAGAAAGACCGCCAGCTATTTTGTTGGAAAAAAAAATTGAAATTTTATTTCAATCATGTCAATATTGTTGTCGTGTTTCGATATTAAATCAATATTTGCGGCGCTTTATTTATATATATTTTTTTGCTTCCTGGAATAACAGTTTTCCGATATATACTGTTTAATACACGTTTTTTCATTGGTCGAGAGATTTGTTCAGGACTAGTACTGTATCCCAGAGATTCCCAAACAAATCCGGTAAAAATAAATTTGGTCCGGAAAACATTGGTTTCCACCGGACCGACTATCCAGTATAAAATACAGGGTTTGTTGTATAATAAAGCCCTGTTTGATCTCCAATTTGTCCATAATTTATTTTGATTAAAACTAAAGTGAAATGCCAGATCAAAACTCTTTTCTTGTCATTTCTACATGCTTTGATGAAGTTCAAGGACATTCACATTGACAAAATTAAAGTCGCAATCTCAGAAATGCTTTAATGAACGAAAATATCAATATTTGAAATTATAAGTACAACGCCTTCCCAGGAAAGACGTTTGAAAGAAAATGCAAAGAAAGTGGCAAAGGAAAACAAAAGTTTGACATCGTATTTTTCAACTTCGTAAATAAGTTGATAAAAAAAAGAGTTATTTCCCTTTGTTATATATATATACTTGAAAAAAACCAAAATTAACAAAATCTAAATATGCCATTTACAATATTTTATTATCAAACACAATAAAACCACTTAAGTTTATTCTGAAATAAAAACCTGTCTACTTAAACTGAAACAAAGACAATATTTAGCAACAACCAGTTCTATACATTGCCTGTAGTAATAACACACATGCGTAAATAGACATCCATTATTTTTTCCTCCTTCTGTATTCACCTCCAGGTTTGGACCACCAAGTATATTACTTGTACTTATATGCACCTTATTTACATCCACAATATTGAATAATTAAAAATTTCAGATAAAAGGTAAGAAATAAACCAGTATTGTTGTATCCAATATTACAGATATTTTGACAAGCTTTACAGTTATACCAGTGTTGTGGACAATACTGGTATAAATTGATCCATAATTTGCATAAGATCAATTGTATAATATTTTGTTCTACTTTGGGTTATTGTTTCCTTTTTTCTAGACAACAATCTTTATTTTTAGTAGAAACCAAAATGAACCACAGATTAACAGCTATATCATGGTACTCATTAAAGAGAAAATTAATTGATTCAGACCCCCC
>MJUT01038062.1:287141-334643 GCA_002080005.1 Gigantidas platifrons
TATATATATACAATATTTTTTTTTTTTTTTTTTTATTTAATCATTGAAATTCAAGCGACTGTGGACCTATCGTCCACATCGACCTAAACAAGGATGAAGTTGAAAAATCTGGAATCCCTAAAAAAAAAATCTCGATGAAAATGACGATTTTGTTGACAGTTTACCTTTATTTTGCTGTAGGTTTTTTTGCTGAATAAGAAGACTGAAATTATCGATGTTCTTGGTGTTATTTTTTTTTAATTAAAGAAATAAAAATATACTAACACTAACAGGGGGTGCAATTCCGGGAATAAAATGTTCAACATCCGGAAAAAAAAATCAATATTCAATGATCGAAAAATGAAGTGTTAACGAAAATCAGTTCAATATTGTATTGTATAATAAAAAATTATATACTATAAAAAATGTATGTTGTTGAAAAAAAATCATAGGGTGGATTGTTTATAAAATTATTATCACAAAATATCTAAATATAGCTATAGGCCTATAGCTTTCCATCAAACACGAGGGGTACCGAACACGAGCATGCGCACGAGGTTGTAGTAAAACATGCCAGTTGCAATATTATATCTCGCAATACACGTGGTGAACAAGCATTTTATACTAAATGTACTGGAAAATAATTATCGATTTCGTTAAACTATAATGTTCTACACTTGAATTGGTCAATTAGGAACAAATAAAATAATCACCATGAGATAATCAACACAGGTGAACCTCTGTCGGCACTTATCCTGATCAGCTGATTGAAAATTTACTGGACAGAGACAATAACATAAATTGTGTACTAATAATTGAACACAGTTTAAAGGTGTGTCAATAAAACTGCACAAGGTGATACATTGTTTTGACAGCTTAATTATTTTATTGTATGAACATCCGTTTACCATCTATTGTGACACCCACAGATGGCCTGATTTGAATGTCGTCGATGTCTGGGTTTATAAACAGGACTCGTCATAAAAAAAACACACAAACATAAGCGTTTAAAAACAAAATTTTATTTAATTTAACTTTCATAATTATTTCTTTTATGACACATAAGAATAGTATTCTTGAATTAATACTTGCATATACTTATCGAAGAACGTTATAGGACAAATGTTTACCGATGTAAAAAAAAAAAAAAAAACGTTCGATGTGACGATATTTACCCAAGTTGTCATCGGCATCTTCGACCTATGGAATGCTTCGACCTATCTTAGTATTCCCCAAAAAATTTAGCCGAAAAGCAGCAATTCGACCTATCGTCCCCATCGACCTATAGTCCGTAAAATACGGTATGTCTATATATTGATCAAGATCAAACACTTATCTCCAATTCACACATACACTGTCCAATTGTATACCTTCCAGGTTGATAATTTTTAAGAACCTTAGAGGTGTGAGAACTATATACATGTACATACAGGTGGTGAATTTCTCCTCCAAAAAGTTGCCTAACAGACATGTACAGTATTTGTCTCTGTAATTTTCAAAAAAAAATATTTCAGTCAATTATTGTTCAATTTTGTTCAACAAATGCAGAAATAAATGTTTGTTTGTCTTATACATTTTTGTACTTTAATTATCATTTTATAACATAAGAAATTTAAGAGTTTGTGAGTTCAACACAAAATTGAATTTTGAATGTCAAAATCACATTACAATGAAAGTACCTTTGAATATCAATGATATGAGTTTTTATCTAACATTGTGTACGTTTTCCTTTGAAATTAACGAAAGTCGCCTGTCTGATACAAGATGTTGTATCACCACACTGTGGTGATAAAAGAATGGTGCACGTTGCACAAGATATTCTCTGCCGAACTACTTAGACATGACGTCATATCATTGGAATGTGAGAGAAAACAGTCATCGTTGAATTAACAACAAAATAACATGACATCATGCACGAAATGTAGTCTCCCTCAGAATATTGCATAAATTTTACTTTACCCTTGTTATTTGTTTAAAATTCATTTTTATTGAAATGTTAGAAAAACATATTACATACATAGTGTGTTGGTACAAGACTTTATATCAGGTCTTGCCTGTTGCGTGAACTAACCGCATCACAACTCATCGCTATCGCGACTCGTAGTCACTTCACCTGATTTACATATGGACAATGAGTAAATCTGAAAATATTTAATGTTCAGCAATTATCATCTTCATCATAATCTGTTTAAAAAAGCAGGAAGAAATTTCATATGGAAATTAAGGGGACAAAAATTAAAACAGACTTAAAAAAAATTCAAAATGAAAATGCTGGATTTTGGGTATAAAAATTTAGTGATGAATACTTTTTTCTTGTCCCTGTACTTGTAGCTTTCAGAAATCTCTTTAATACTCCATAAATCATTTATTCATATAACCCAATAATAAAGAAATAAGGCATAGAAAATTGTATTTTATATTAGAATATAACATTTTGCGAGGCATGTAACTTAAAGATATATGTACTAAATGTAGTATTTGTTTCTATAATTTCTCTAACATCAGAACATGCTAAAATCATGATATTCTCAGAGCTTGATATCTTCACAGTGATATACACAAAGGGTCTTAAATTTTTTAACCCTTTTATACATTAACACAAGCGACTACTTAAAAATGAAATGATTTAATGAAAGTATATTGCCAGGTAATAGATTTCTACCTGAGAACACCTTGTAAAGGTGAACACTTTGAGGTAAAAGTGAGATATCCCACGACTATAAACCTCTCCACCTTTGTGTCAAGACATAACCCATATCACCCTGTTACAAGAGAGTTTAATTGCTACTGTAGACTAAATGTTTTTTTCTTTCTACATGTATACTAGATTGATACATGTACATGTACATGTTGTCAGTAATAATCTGCATCACTAAGTTACAGCAGGCAATTTATAATACAAAGAATTGAATGTCAGGGGGTCCTCAATATACAACTGTAATATACTGACATACATGTAACTTTACATGACATTTATAAAGAAAGGTATGTCCTTATTAACTAATACATGTACATGCTATTTATTTTCATGTAAAAATGTAAAATTCAAAAATACTGAAGAGAGTAAATCAAGAAGATAATTTAAAATACCGGTATGCAAGTTGTATTTTAAGTTGACAATTATGTTCATAAGACAAATATGCCCCCCATTTTCATCTAATATAAAACTGAAAATTAATTAATGTATAACCACTGTTTTTGTAAAAATTCCAAGACATTTGGTCAAAGGAAACTTAAGCACTAAACCAAAGCAGGACAAATGGAAATGCCATGAAAGTTTTTAAGCATACCTGAATTTGATTTGAATATGTCAATCTGATTAGCTAATCCGCCTGGAGCAAATTTTGCTTATACTCGATAACCTGGGTTGGTATTGTGACGTCACCAATGTGTTCATCCGCCAACGACAAATTCAAATAGTCACATGAAATAATCGTAATTAAAATCGAGGAATGATTAAATGTTGTAGTAAAAATTAAATTATAAGGAATATTTGAAATTGTTGAACAGGTTATACTTGCATGATCTGGTTTGGGTCAGTTTACGCTTTTCATAAACCGCTTCGTGGTTTATTATGTGTAAACTGACCCATACCAGGTTATATTGTATAACCTGTTCAACAATTTCAAATATTCCTTAAATAATTTAATTTGATTTGAATATTTCAATCTGATTGGCTAATCCATCTGGAGAAAATTTTGGTTATACTCAATAACCTGGGTTGGTATTGTGACGTCGCCAACGACAAATTCAAATAATCACATGAAATAATCGTAATTAAAATCGACCAATCATTAAATTTTGTTGTAAAAATTAAATTATAAGGAATATTTGAAATTGTTGAACAGGTTTAATACTTGCATAACCTGGTTTGGGTCAGCTTACGGTTTTCATAAACCGCTTCACGGTTTATTAAGCGTAAACTGACCCAAACCAGGTTATATCGTATAACCTGTTCAACAATTTCAAATATTCCTTAAACAATTGCAATAAAGTGCTGATTGAGGGTACATGCAAGAATGGACCTTTTGAGAACATTGTTTACACCCAGTAGTCCCATTGTCACACTAAATATCTATGTTTTTATTGAAGCTACATACAATACATGTATCTGACATAGTTATTAGTAACCCATAGGTCAAGCTGACATAGTTATTAGTAACCCATAGGTCAAGTTTAATGTTTCCTGGAGAGCCATTGCAAGTACAAATTGACCAAGGGAAATTATGCATACCTCCTCAAAATATTTTCATAGCCTGTCATTTAAAGGGGCTATACAAAATTAAAAGCCAAAAATGGTGTCTCACCAATCAGCATGTCTTGGTCATGGTCCCAAATTAAAGGTAACGTGAGATCAACAAGAAAAAGTACATTTAACTAGAGCATCTGTATTTGAGCGGAACAATATGATGAACTAAAAGATAAATTTCAAGAAAAAAAAAATGATCTGAAAATAGAACCACAGATTAGAAAATCCAATTAAACCTGATGTATTCTATCAGGTAAACAGGAAACAGGTTGATTACCTGGAGTCTGCCAGGTGATAAACCATTAGGATACTGTTGTATGGTCTAGAGGTGTAAATTGTGACTAAATATGTAATCTGTGATAATAAACAGAAAAGATGAAAACATACATAGCAGTGTGGTTAGCGGTAGACCTATAGACAATGTCTATGTAAAATCAAGCTGGTCTATGTCAAATATTCAAAATTTTGTATATAATGTACAGTGAGGTATATGTAAAATAGACACTGGTCTATGATACCACAAAATTTAGTTTCACACACTGACATAGTGTGGGAAACAACTTGTAAATATTAGTGCACAAAAGTGTACATTTTTTCAATGTAGCTAGTTGTCAAAAGGTTTGTGATACTATGATGTACAATAACAGTACTGCTATGTTACATGTAGGTACAATTGTGTTAAACCTATTTTAAGGGCACCTTTATATATCAATTCAGTCTACAGAGGGCACACTCATTTTCAACCTTATATGAATAATCCTGGCCCAGATGCCACAAAACTTTTTCTTTGCTGAGCAAACTTTTTTTGCTCAAATCTGTGTTCTCAGCCAATTAAATTTGAGTATTTCCTTATTTGAGAATATTCTCAGACTTAAGTAAATTCTCCAGTTTTGTGGCGCCGGGGCCTGTACTTGTAAATGAAATGTTTATATATAAATTATGGTGAATTATTAATGTGTATTTGTTGTCTTTCTCTTGACCTTTAATTTTTTATTGTATTGTATTGTGTAATGTGGGGTTGTATGCCTTCAACCCATTGGAGGAAAATTGGGCATCAATAAAGTATCTTTAGTGGCATATATCCATTAATGGACACCTTTCCTGGCTCACTTGCTAGACTAAGACTGCCCATTATATACAGGTTGGACTATAAATTTGTAAACATGTTTCCTTTTAAACATTTATAAACATATCAATCAAATTATATGTACATGTTTATAAATCATATGGTTATCTCTGTACATGTGCTGGGTACATGTATACTGTACATAAATGTACACGTATCGCAAGAGAAAATGTTTTAGAAAAAAATGTGATATATGCATCATTGAATTTTAACAAATTGTTTGGTTTTCTATGATCTGTAGAAACATGGAAGAGTTGAGAATTGCATAATGTAATTCTTATGTCAAAACTTGTTACAAATAATTCGTACAGTGACTATGAAACAGTTGTGCCATAAAAAAAATCCTAGATACACATGTGTACATTACACATGTACATGTATCTTTGATAAAAACATCTACATTTGTCCATTGTACTCTCATTATCAACTAGACTACCCTGAAGCCTTCAAAACGTTCTTTGCCCTTCTGAGAATTATACCACATGTATGATAATAAAAAGCTTCAGTATACTAATTAGTTCTTCAATTTCTTTCTCTGAACAATGAGCAATCAAAGCATACATTACAATAATATAATACACATGTATTTCATATAACAATGTACATGTAATATAATACACATGTATTATATCTAACAATGTACATGTAATATAATACACATGTATTATATACACAACCCACATTTAATCTTAAGGGCCCGGGTGGCTCAATGAGTTAGGTACATTGTAGTTGGATAACCAAACAACTCATACAAGCCTATCACCAATACGGCATGGGTTCACGCCCGGCTTTGTAAATTACAAAAAAAGGTGCACTCGACTCGCAACCGCAAGTGATAAAGTTTACCAGTTGCTTGCCCATGGTCGGTGGTTCTCTCCGGGAACTCTGGCTTCTTCCACCACTAAAACTGGTCGCCATAATATAGCTGAAATATTGCTGAAAGTGGCATTAAGCACCAAAATCAAATCACATTTAATCTTGTTTTCTGTAACAAGAATACAAACAATTGAAGAACAGCCAAACATATGGTTAGTAATTACTTATTTTTTATTCCCTTCTATTTTTTCATTTTCATTTTTATTATAATAATAATAATAATAATCTTATTGTCAAATAAATATCCATACATGTTTGTGACCAGAAAAAAAAATAAACAACAACAACAAAACACAATGTAAACAAGATATCTCAATTTATCATGAACAAATTAAGAGACTTCTGTCCTCAGTTCTAATGACTTTATTATGTAGAAGCCTATAATTTTAACATGAGCTGTAGTTGTAGGATTAAGAAGATAAATTAGTTTTTGCTCACTGGAAAATTGCATAAAATTTGGGTTTTCATTTGCAAGAATTACAAATAGATCTGTTCTCAATTTACTGTTTATAGTACATTCTAATATAAAGTGCTCTTCATCCTCAATTTTATTACAGGTTTTACAAAGTCTGAGTATTCTAGGTATTTTGCAATATCGTCCTTTCTCTATTTCAAGATTATGGTCCCTAATTCTAATTTTAGTAAAACATCTTCTGATATCAGAATTATTTTTATTGAATATACAATTATACTTTTGAAAACATCCTACTTAATAATGGATTGAAAAATTAGACAGTGAGAGGTCATATTTATATTCATATAAAGCAGTATGTCAAAGATATTTCACATGTTTATCAAGTGGAGACAAAATCTACTTTATGACATAGCAGTATGTCAAAGATATTAAACATGTTCATAAAGTGGAGACAAAATCTACTTTATGACATAGCAGTATGTCAAAGATATTCAACATGTTCATAAAGTGCAGACAATTTCTACTTTATGACATAGCAGTATGTCAAAGATATTAAACATGTTCATAAAGTGGAGACAATTTCTACTTTATGACATAACAGTATGTCAAAGATATTCAACATGTTCAAAAAGTGGAGACAATTTCTACTTTATGACATAGCAGTATGTCAAAGATATTCAACATGTTCATAAAGTGGAGACAATTTCTACTTTATGACAACTCAATATCTAAATATTTTTTTTAGAATTTTTTTCAAATGTTCCAATTAAAAATAAAAACAGTAATAGTGGTTATGAACTGTATGTTACACCTGCACAGCAAGTTTACACCAGGGAGGTACGGAATAAGAAAAATTATTTATTTTATTAACAAAAGATTTTAAATTCTTTTGAAAAACAAATTTCTTTATTTCAAGAATAATTGTGGGAACTATTATGAGGTTGTTTGTCAATTCCTTAGGTACATATATACTGGTACATTGTGTGTAGTCTGACACCTTGCTTATCCTCACAGTTTTACTAGTTATAAATAAACTTTAATAAAACAAATATTAAAGTGAATTTTAATTAAGGGTTATACAAATGCCAAAACAAGTGGCCTTCCAAATTACTACAAAATGTTACTAGAAGAAAAGTGATGTGCACCAATTCTTTAATTATGAATATAATACAGGCAGGGTTTCCGCTGGCGTGCGCCATTTGCGCATTTGGCAAAAAATCTATTATTTTGGCGATAAAATATTTACTTTGGCTCAAAAATGTGGCACAAAAGATTTCGAATGTTCATCGTCTGTTGTGGCGGTCATTTTCTAGTTCGTTACTTCGGAACGCCCATAATGCTATTCGGAAAGCTTCGAATGTTACCCATGAACTGATCAAGTGACAGAAAATCGATAATCAGCTGTTCGTAATGTTTATCTGTTGATAGGATAATTAACTTGTAAAATACATAAAAGGTAAGTCAAACAAAGGTGTTAATTAATGGTCTCGGGTGAATGACTTCTCTCTGTCAGTTCGTGAATTGTTTTCATATAATTTTAAGAAACTTGTCATTTATTTTAGCACTATCGTTTTAAACGCATCGAAATATTTAACTCTATTTTACGTTTTTAAAATGGGACGGAAAAGAAAATTAGTTTTTGAAAGTAATATTCTGGGAAAAGTAATGAAACTGTCCGAATTATGGGGTCATGGCAAGCAGGCAGTGCAAACTGAAGATGCACTGCAGGAAGAATCATAGCCTGCCGACGATGTTCCAGAGATTGCAGACAAGCCTAAATATGCATCTGTGACTAAAAAAGTGACAAGGAATATCCGAGAACAATGGAAGCAGGGGAGACCGTGGCTTTAATTTTATAGAAGCTTTTAGGAGGTGGTCATCACGAAAGCAGAGGAGAATTTGCTCAGTTTAAAAAAAATAGAACAGTTTTTACAGTCTGTATTTTTACTTACTTGCCTTTTATGGTTATGATAGTAACTTATACAACAGAGTGTTATATCGTATTTTTTATCTACATGTACTTGTCTTTTATGGTTGTAATAGTAACTGAAACAGTATTGTGCTATTGTATTTCAAAAAGTACATGTACCCTTATATTGTTTTAACATGTATGCAGTAAGAAAATAAATAAATGATTAATATTTATGTGCGTTTTGAATTTTTGAAGTATTTATGGCTCAAAATATTTTAAAGTGGCTCAAAAATTTAGTTTTTGGCTCAAGTGTTGGCTCAAAAAAAATTAAACCCAGACGAAACCCTGAATACAGGACTACACTGAGCACAGAATGATACAACACCAACATGACCACAAGAGAAAGCTGAACAGGTGTACAGTATACACAGTATTTTTCTTGACAAAATACCTGTTGGAACTTGGAGACAGTAATTTGTTGGACCAACTGTATTTTGGGCAAATTGTGTTATTTTACTATTTAATTTTTTTTTGAAGTTGTATAAAAATGACAGATTGCGAGGCTATTTGAAAGAACATTAAAAAAATCTCATGATAAAAGACTATACTAAAAACCAGATAAGATTACCATACGAATTTTTTTATCTCGCATAACTTTTTGATTCAGCTGAGCTTGCAATTGAATGTCAAATTTCTTAGTCTACATCCCAGACATGTGTATGTCCAGATTTCAGTTAATTCACCACATTTTTGTATTTCCTGACCTACATGCACATATATGATATGTTCCAATAGCATATTCAAGATCTGAACTTGTATACATTGCATATAATGCAACATTAATTCCTAGGAGAACAATTGGTCACATAATATGAAGCCATGTATAATTTAAAAAAAAAATTAAATACAAGGGAGACAACCTACCTGTTGTTCTGATGGTGTGAAAGCCTCATCGTCACTTTGGTCTGTTTGATCCTGGTCCGAATCTAAAACATTTATAATAAAACAATAACATACATCATACATTTCTATTTTATTGAATAATTGCTTTACACCATTTTAAATGTTCTTCCTGTGTATATGATAATGTTCAGATTTAGTAATAAAGAAAGGAGATTTGCTGGAAATAATGATGCATAGATCTAGAGTATTGACTATTGGTAAGTGGCTGATAAACTCAAGTAGAATAAAGCTGATACTTACCAATTCCTAACACTGTGTACCACCAATATTTACATTATGTGACAATGTGTTTTTTGGCCGTTGATGTCTGTGTTTCTACTTAAAACATTGACTTTCATCGCAAAAACTATGACCACCATGTTTTCTAACTGAAACACCTTTCTAAGTGCTGTCTGTGTACTAGTCAAACACACTTGTCCGGCAGGTTTTATGTACGAGTCGGGCATGGCAATTCCACACCCCTGATATGGCTAAGCAGTTTCAAAGGACAAGATTTTCTAGAAATCGACCAATCAGAAACAAGAATTGCATGTGGTGGCCATGTTTTCTAACCGATTGGGATGAAATGAGCAATCTTTATAGAGGACATTCCATAGATGCTTCCTACCAATTTTCGGTGGTAGTCATGTTTGTTAACTAATCAGGACGAAATGAGCAATCTTCACAGAGGACATTCCATAGATGCTTCCTATTAAGTTTCGGTTCATTTGGCAAAGCGGATTCAGAGGAGAAGATTTTTAAAAATCGGCCAATCAGAAACAATAATTGCCTGTGGCGGCCAGGTTTGGTAATGGATCATAACAAAATGTGGCACTCTTTAGAGAGGACCATCCATAGATGCTTCCTACCAAGTTTTAGTTCATTTGGCAGAGGGTTTTCAGAGGAGAAGATTAAAATTTGAAAAGTAAACGGATGACAGACGACGGACACCAAGTGATGGCAAAAGCTCATATTGCCTTTGGCAAGGTTTGTAATGTATAGAATAAACATGTTACACTATATCAGCATTAGTTAATTTCTAAGGGAGATAATGGCAATATTTATCTTTCTTTTAACAGAGGAGAAGACTTTTTATAAATCAACCAATCAGAAACAAGAATTGCCTGTGGTGGCCATGTTTGTTAACCGATCTTTAAAGAGGACCTTCCATAGATGCTTCCTACCAAGTCTTGTTTCATTTGGCCAAGCGGTTTCAGAGGAGAAGATTTTTAGAAATCGACCAATCAGAAACAAGAACTGCCTGTGGTGGCCATGTTTGATAATGAATCGGGACGAAATGAGCAATCATTATAGAGGACTTCCAAGGATGCTCCCTACCAAGTTTCGATTCATTTGGCCAAGCGGCTTCAGAAGAGATTTTTTTTTAGAAATCAACCAATCAGAAACATGTGCAATCTTTATAGAGGACCTGCCATAGATGCTTCCTACCAAGTTTCGGTTCATTTGGCCAAGCGGTTTCAGCGGAGAAGATTTTTAAAAATCGGCCAATCAGAAACAAGAATTGCCTATGGTAGCCATGTTTGTTGATGGATCGGGACAAAATTAGCAATCTTTAGAGAGGACCTTCCATACACATGTAGATGCTTCCTGCGAAGTTTCACTTCATTTGGCTGAGGGGTTTCAGAGGAGAAGTTTAAAATGTGAAAAGTTAACGGACGACAGACAACAGACGCCAAGTGATGGCAAAAGTTCACATTGCCTTTGGCAAGATGAGCTAAAAAACCTTATGCTGTGCCAAGCACCATTGACATTGTTTTAATATTTAAGAATATGTCAACTTGAACAAAAATTATTGCATAGAAACGAATGATGAGGAAGCAAATTCCAAAGATCAGCTCATCTCCCCCTTGTGCTACTTACTACAAATTTAAAATCTAGTGCATGTACTGGTGGTATTCAGAGAGTGAGATAAAACTTGACAGGGGCCCAGTAGTCCAACGGTTCAACACTACTAAAATATGGCCTCAGACCCTGAGAAATATCTGACAAATTTTGAAACAAAAATTGTTATCTTAGGGAGCCCAGATGGCAAAAAAAACAGAAATACCAAGTTTTGTCCCTGGTATATGATCATGTATATGTGCTGATCATTATTGATGAAGCCATTTCATGTCGCTTCCTATCTGGTATATCATATAGCAATATACATGTACCTACAGGGCTGTGAACATGGAATTGCCATGCCTGACTTGTCTGATTCGTACATAGAACCTTGCAGACAAGTAAAATTAACAAGGCATAATAATTTCTTATTAAAGTATTCTGGAAAGACAATCCCTCAAATAATATTATATCATATTATGGCAGTTTTTGTTTGTTTGAAACAATCATGTCAGTGGTGTTCCGAAAGCAGCTAAAAATAAACAGAATTAAACAAGTTCTAAGTTTAGTAATACGACCCGACTACAATGATAATTTTACTGCAATTTACTAAATGATAATCGGGACCGCATAACGTTTTTTTTATTGGAGTACCGAATGTGATGTTCTTTTGCCAGTCGTATACAAATACGAACCATACACATAAAGTGCTTAACATCCTTGAATTTACAATGGACATATATTTAATAATAATAAAAACACTGTAAGGCTGGGGCAACAAAGAATCATCAGAGAAGGTTAATAAATGCAAAGCTTGGGCAGAAAAAAACACAGAATATGAAAAAAAGACTTTTCAGTCCAAGTGGTTAGCAAGTTCAATTGTGTACAGACTCTTCTGTCACTGATATGATCACGAGGCAATACTTTTAAGAAAAGTCCACACTGACACTCATGAACCAGCAACTGTGTTTGCAAGTATCAAATGTTTAAATAGAAATCGGACAAGTAGGATTTTGTCCGGTAAAGTAACTTTTTTCATGTAACTTGCCCGGGGACAAGCACAACATTTCTGTAATTACATGGCCACACCCTTGACCTATATGAAGTAACTTGAATATACCATAATTATATTGCAATACATTAGATGGACAGCCAAGTACAAGCCAGTATATCATGTAAGTTTTAAAGTTTAGTATCAGCAGTGGTCGTAAACGATAGTATTGCATGCAGTGAACAACATGTACAAGTTGTATAAAGGAGCTAAATGGCTATATCTTATATATACTTACCAAATGCATGGCCATTTGATTGTCCAGTACTTATAATACCATTTGGAGCTGGGGTTGATGTTGCTTGTGGAAAATGATTAGAGATACTAGAATCGATTTGTTTCACTGGTGTAAATAAGTCCATATTGTCAGTTGCGTTATTTTTGGGAGGAGTTCTAGATAAAGAATCAGATTGTTGTGGAATATTTTCCTTCTGATCATAATCCATACTTAAGTCTTTACGAGGAGATTCATGTTTTGGTGTTACTTGTAAAGATTGTTGACTGATGGGACTGATTGGTTTCTCTACACTGGAATATAGTTTTCCTCCACCAGGGTCACCTGAACTTGATTTGTCTGAATGTGTAGGTGTGTACTCTTTACTACTTGACCTTGACCCTCTATTTTTAGAGCGTTTTGGTGATTTCCGAGGTGAAGGTGAAGGTTCACCATCTGCATCTTTGTGTTTTGTTGCTTTTTGACCTGAAATGATACAGATGCATGTACATATATTGAACCAAAAAAAATGTTTATGTTTTTTCTTAAAGTAATGCTCACCTGAGTCTGCATCAACCATAAAAGTAAAATTTAATTTAAACACATATTTTATTGTTCAAATAAAACAAATGGATCAGACACAAGTTTTACAACTTGGTATAATCTTCTCCAAGTAAAAGTCTAATCAACTAATTAAAATATTCATACTTTTGACATGTTAGGTATAGAATATTCAATAGTTGTCCATGGTTCATGAACATTCAAAAGCCCACGGCGAAGACGAGGCGCTTAAATGTTCATAATACATTTGTATGTGGGCAACTATTGTTTGACCAATTTAGAACATGATCAAATTCAAAAAAAAAATTTTATTGTCATTAAATAATACAGTTTGTGACAATTATAAACATAAACAGACAGGTAACAAAGAGAACATAAAATCAACATTTTCAAGTAAATATGTTAGGAGTCCCCTGTCCTCAGTTCTAATGACTTTTTTTTAAAAAGGAACCCAGTTTATTTACTTGAGATGGTGTTGATGGATTTAAAATATATGAAAGTTTTTCTGATTCTGATAAGTTATTAAAAATTTGATTTTCGTTGTTCAAAATGTTTAAAAAAGAAGACCTCAATTCAGAATTTATCGTGCAATGTAAAAGAAAATGTTTCTCGTCATCTATATACTTACAGTGTGAGCATAAACGTTGCTCTCTGGGAATATTTAAATGTCTCCCCTTTTCTATTAATAGGTTGTGTTCACTAATTCTAAGTTTTGTTATTAGCTTTCTGTATTCAAAATTAGATATAGATAAGTAACTTTCCAATGATAAATTTTGTTTTAAATTTGAGAATAAATATAATTTACTTTTTTGGTCTAATTTTGAGAGCTTATTATTTATTAAATTTTCATAGTAAAATTTTAGTGTTGATTTTACATATTTCTTGGGTAGTTTTACTTGATTTGGACTGGTAGTATTTTGGAGCTGTAAGATATCAAGACCTGTCTCATCAATAATACTCTTTGCATATGAAAACCATGTGTAGATGGCTTGAGAATCTAAATTTTGGCAAAGTAAAAAGGATTCTTTTAAAAGTGGGTTTATTTTTGTTGTATATAGTCTTGCAAAATATAACAAAGTTTGAGATTTAATAAAGTTCTCTACTGGCAATCTTCCAAGTTCTAATCTGACTGCTAAATTTGAAGCTTTCTTTCTAATGCCAAGAACATATTTGCAAAAGGACAGATGTAAATTTTCAATTGGATTTTTATCGATAAAATCAAATAAGTCTACTTCCTTATCATTGTTACTTGCTCTTTTCCATTCTCTATCCAGAGTTGTCGTTCCTGCTACGCTACTCAACATCTCTGTCAATGCTCATTACACAAGATTTTTGTAAAATTTAGAAACAGTAAAAAAAATCTACTTAAAATTGTTTTAATTATTGTAAATATCAATAAAGATGAAAATAAATCACTCATTTCAAATTAATTCTCTCTTAAAAATGATTTGTGATCATTTTTAACTTTTTAATTTTTACCTCTGCAAAATAGTTCTCCAAGAAATGGGAGGTAAAATCATTTTTAAGAGAGAATTGATTTGAAATGAGTGATTTATTTTCGTCTTTATCNATATTTACAATAATTAAAACAATTTTAAGTACATTTTGTTGACTGTTTCTAAGTTTTACAAGAATCTTGTAAAATGAGCATTGACAGAGATGTTGTGTAGCATAGCAGGAACGACAACTCTGGATAGAGAATGGCTCTTTTCTTGGCCCTATATAAAGATATAAAAGTGTCTAAACATCAGGGTTTCCGCTGGCGTGCGCCATTTGCGCATTTGGCGAAAAATCTATGATTTTGGCGATAAAATATTTACTTTGGCTCAAAAATGTGGCGCAAAAGATTTCGAATGTTCATCGTCTGTTGTGGCGGTCATTTTCTAGTTCATTACTTCGGAACGCCCATAATGCTATTCGGAAAGCTTCGAATGTTACCCATGAACTGATCAAGTGACAGAAAATCGATAATCAGTTGTTCGTAATGTTTATCTGTTGATAGGATAATTAACTTGTAAAATACATAAAAGGTAAGTCAAACAAAGGTGTTAATTAAGGGTCTCGGGTGAATGACTTCTCTCTGTCAGTTCGTGAATTGTTTTCATATAATTTTAAGAAACTTTTTTTTTTATTTTTTTTATTTATTTTAGCACTATCGTTTTAAACGCATCGAAATTTTTAACTCCATTTTACGTTTTTAAAATGGGACGGAAAAGAAAATAAGTTTTTGAAAGTAATACTCCAGGAAAAGTTATGAAACTGGTTGTAATAGTAACTGAAACATTATTATGCTATTGTATTTCAAAAAGTACATGTACCCTTATATTGTTTTAACATGTATGCAGTAAGAAAATAAATAATTGATTAATATTTATGTGCGTTTTTAGTGCCAACAATTTTTGAAGTATTTATGGCTCAAAATATTTTAAAGTGGCTCAAAAATTTAGTTTTTGGCTCAAGTGTTGGCTCAAAAAAAATTCAACCCAGAGGAAACCCTGAACATGTTACCTCAGAGTTATATGTCATAATTGGTTTAACTAATGTATCAAAAAGGTTGTTAGCTACTTTTACTGGTAAATTATTTAATGAGGTAGTATAAGATTTTATACAAAATAAAGCTTTCTTTGCTTTTTTAACCAAATCTGTAGTGCTATGAGATAGATTTCCATTACTTTTCAGTGTTATACACATGTACCTAAAAATGGATATTCTGAAACATTCTGTATTAGATTGTTTCTATAATATACAAAAGATCACTTCTCCAAGAATGTTAATTGGTACATTCAAAGTCAATAATGACTTGATTAAAATGATACACTTCATGTACAAATGTACTTAAAAATTGACAATAGACATAATTTGATTAAAAAGTCATTACATATGATACATTGTATCTATTTTTAGTAATGGTGGCCATATTTAAATTTTGTAAAGGTGGACAGACATGTGTGGCACATTTTTAAAGAGGGCCAACCAAGGACCCTTCCAACCAAATTTGGTTAAAATCTGTCCAGTGGTTTTAAAGAAGATGTCAAAAGCATGCAAGTTTACAGCCAAGTGATGCCAGATGGCATGAATGTATAGCTCACATTACAGTTAGGGACAGATGAGCAAAAGAAAGGACAAATGACAGACATCGCCAAGTGCTGGCAATAGCTCACGTGACTCTTTGGATATGATGAACTAAATCAAATTCTCTTAATGTATCTATAAACATGTATCTTAAATAACATGAATTATTTACGAAAATCTAAACTATAGTAATACTTACTTGCTGTGGTTTTGTTTTGGAGACTTTAATCTTCACAAGTTATTTAATGGATTTTATCAGACCGCACTAATGTTATGTGTGCAAAAGCATGTGTGTAAAGTTTTTTTTTTAATTTCAATTGGCTCCAATAACAATCGTAATCTATCAGGCCTTGAATTCTTAAGACCATACAGTGACACATGTACAATTTGTTCTAGAAAATAGCATTACATGGGTCACATTACAAATCCACAGGTATTTGTAAAATAAGAAGTAAACAAACTTTATAAGTTGTAGATTAAAAATACCTGTCAACACAGTTACATAGTGGTGGACGATGCATGCAGAGATTTTCATTCAGCCAGGCTTCCTGATCTTTTGAACAGGCAATAAACAGGTCAATGGTACATTTATAATTTGTAATATATTGACACTCACAATGCACAACTTAATTTGTTTATGACTGACCCAGGGGTCAACAAAGCTAATTGTTATGTATTCTACCTTTATTCACCCATTAATTATATACCTGTTTATAAATGGAGACTTATTCTTAAAACACTTTAGTTGTTATCTTCTTTTGAAAGCCTGTACTCTGTAATTTGTAAACAATGGGGTCAGGAGGTTATTCTTGTTGGCAATTTGTAAACAATGGGGTCAGGAGGTTATTACCCTGCTTTCAAATTTAAAATCCTTAATTCATGCAAAATGTCAAATGAACAATAACTTTGACAAAGCATGCTTTCAAACAGGTAAGAAAGATAATTAGATAAACAAAAGTTAAGTGCATATAATATTAGTTTAGAGAAATTCAACACTTCAGTAGGGCAAGGATTTATATCCTACTATATAAATCCTTGAGTAGGGGTAAAACAATCTGCATATGTACATGTAATTGTATCTTTGATTCCTTTAAAGAAAAAAATGGATAATTGGTTAATGGAACCCTAGAACTTTCATGTTTATTAATTTATGTGTCTACTTCAAGTTATTTTGGAAAAACTCCATTAAAACTAGATGAAGAATAAA
Organism: Gigantidas platifrons; assembly: GCA_002080005.1. Classification (NCBI taxonomy): domain Eukaryota; kingdom Metazoa; phylum Mollusca; class Bivalvia; order Mytilida; family Modiolidae; genus Gigantidas; species Gigantidas platifrons. The sequence continues at coordinate 304,588 of MJUT01038062.1, forward strand.
AAATAATAAAATTCCCTGTTTTATGTCAAAAACTATAATTATTACATAATCAAGCTATGCATTTTTCTGAAAAGTATTTTCCTAAAGATCTCACAAAAAAACCTGGTCAAAAAGTGACAAAAAACATAAACTCTCCACATACATTTAAAATGAAGAATAAACTGAAAACACATTTTTAATCATATATATCTATGGACCAGGGTAAGGCTACAATCCCCAAATCCATCCCAACCTTCATTCTGTGCCAATCTAAGTATCATTGTTTTAAAATATCAGAAGGATCGGTTAACTACAAATGTAGAACTAATGTTATTGCAAGGATACTATTGTGTCGCCAGACGGACAATGACAGTCAACCGTTTCGGAGTATACTTATCCATACTACTGTCAAAAGAAATGTTTAAATACATACTCAATGTATCTTTACTTTCAAAGTGTTGACACTGTTGAATATTACAAGTATGCCCACCCAAGTAATCTATCAATTAAAGCCAGTAATAACAACACAATAAATTACAAAGACATGGGCTTACTTGGGGGTAAGCAGCTTAAAAAACTACACATACAAATAAATAGCATAGTAAGTTTGACTTGATCCAATTTAAAGGGACTTGTTAAATAAATTCTTACAGGAATTATATCATCAGGACATTTGTATTTGACAGTACAAGTATATAGCAAGGATGAATCTTGGCAAAATGAAAAATAACTGAAAATCATTTTGTGAATATATAACAGACCCCTGCAAGGGAGTCTACCACCTCGCAAAGCGATGTACCTAGCGAAAGGGGTCTGGGGTAAATCTGGAATCTCCAAGTCATAGTTTAGGACCATTCCATCCTTGTGAAGAGTATAATAATTTTTTCTTACAGCGTACAGAAAGCCTTTCGCTTCTCGCTGAGCTTCCGAATATGTTCTAGTTCTAGTCCATGTGACAATTTTAGAAAATGACATCCTTATTAAAAGATTGTTGTGTTACGCCAACTTAGCTATTTCTCAGCTATATCATGGTGAGAGGTTAATTTTCAATGAGATGATGATGAGGTCTGCTTTGCAATAGACGATACGCTTAGTTGGATTTTTATAGTGTTAGCTCACTGAAACAACAGTTTGCGGATAGACATGTCGCTCCACTCTGACACGTTATCCAGAACTCAAACAAGATAAGTCTAAATATCATGAAATCCATTTGCCGATACCTTGAAGTCATACATGTCATGTGCAGAATATAATGTACAAATATAAAATATTCATGCAAATTTGCTTTCATCAATTTGTTAAAGGTCAATTGACACACTTTAATAATTAATCTGATATTCAATACATGTATCCATATATGATTATATTCAGTGTAGAAACAATTGTAGGTGTTGTAATATATTACGGGTGTAATCAATTACCCATGTATTGTTTCATCATGCACATGACCTGTGGTAATATTTATACAGATATTGCAGGATTGATCAGCATCATTTTTTTCATCCATGTCTATAATTTATTGGCATTACTTTTCTAAGTAAAAATGGTGGTTTTGGAACTTCCATGGTACAATATACATGTATGTCTCAAATGTTTAAACAATTACCCTGTTATTATAATTCTGCCATAATATAACTGAAATATTGTTGAAAGTGGGTGTTAAACCCCTAAAACCCAATACCCTATAGTGTAAAGAAGACAAAAATCCTGCTCAGTTTGTACTTAATGTCTTCTGATACATCTATTTATAAATACAACATGCAATACCTGTTCAGAAGTGTATGTGCGTGCATCTTAGTTACATAGCTAAACACAAACTACGGAACGAATTAAGCACTTAACAATTAAAAAAAACAATAAATTTGAAACTTTCTAGACATAATAAAACTATAAAAAATAAAATGAAGAAGGATGTAAATTTATTTTATCACTACATTTATAATATAAACAATATTAAATAAATAGATATGAATAAAAATATGAAAAATTAAATTAAAAAATGTATATATTATGTTTCCTTTTCACTTAGAATAAAGATACTGTGCATGATTTTAAGCAGTAAATGTTAATCTTTAGAATGTGTCAATTATCACTTGTATTGTGCTTTATATCTGTGTTGGGTAAATATTTACAGAACTTCTCTGGGTTTTACTTGTCCTTTAATATACACCAGAAATACAATACACATCTGGATTTATAGTACTAGTAGACCTCTTTATTTATTAATACTTCTGGTTGTATTATACAAGCACAAATTTAATTTACAAGATATCTAGGACACACAAAGCCAAGTTTAATGAATGAAAATTTACAAAACTTTGAAACATGAAACCTTTTCCACCAAGTGCACCCTCAATATACATTACATAATCTTACATAAAGGTATGAACTATATTGTAGAATACTACACATTTGATGGACATGCTGCATTTATTGAATGAAATAAAAGAACAGTTAAAGGGACAATCTTCTGGACAAGTTATATCTCAACTCAGACAACTGGATTATGTTGATACATATTTAGTAATCCTGTTAATTGGGTTCATAGTAGTATCATGCCGTTCGGAATGTTATCAGCAGCAGCAATTTCCTATCATGGAATCAATGGCCCTTCATGCTTCATCAGTTTGCAGAACCGCCATCTTGGAATACAATTATTTTGTTTTAATATTTATTAAAGTTTTGCAAAAACATTTAATTTGACTTTTGTATTTCATTGATTTATTGGATGTCAACAGCGATGACTCAACCTGGGGTCATTTTTGACACGCGATAAATAAGTATTTGGAAAACATGCAACCGGTCTCTTTATTAATCGCACGTTGACATCAACAGTTAGACATGCGATTAATTAAATACGAGCATAAAACTTACCCATCTTTACTGTTGACCTTTTAAACAGTATTTATGAAAATTAGTGAAAGCGGTCATTCATATTTCGGTAGTCTTCTTATCCACATGATATTGTTTGGAGGAAGTCAGCGAAATGTCAATACAATCAGTGAATGAGACTATTCCATTGTTATAAGGTGCTCGATAAAATAGGAATACTGTTTATCACTTTAAACAAATTTAATACACTTTTAATGAATATTCAATAGTAATTTGTGTAAATAAAATCAAATAAAAAATTGCTGGATTAAAATTATTCATCTTTTGAGACCATGAAAAGATTAATTCCATGAATTTAACGAAAACTCCCCTTACTTGTTGGTATCGTCTAAACTAAGACTCCGCCCAATTACCCATAATACAACAATTTAAGTTTACTCCACATGGTAAAGTTTACTACGAAAAAAAAACCAAATAGCTGTGAATGATACTGTGAAGGATGACATCTCTATTGTTTATTGTAGGAACATTTATAGCAGCAACGTTGTTGGTTGTTTTATTTGTTCTCATATTGAAGAACAGGTATGTTTCATATTTATGCATTTAGCTGTCTTATTAATGATCTTATTTCGATAGGTTAGGAGAATATATTCACATGAAGTCGGTGACAAATACCTTATATAGCAGAGACAGCTGTGTTTTTCGGAGCGAACAATAACGACAACTTCTCGAATTTAGTTTATAAAAACTGTATTTTTCCATGTGGAAACTATCTCGTATTCTTAGTGTTTGTCAAAAAAGAACATATTTTTTTTCATATCATACTGGGGTAATTTCTAAATATGTTCCAGATTTATATAAATAATGGGGCTTTTGAAAATTCGAAAAAAATATATATAAATGTACATATACAATGTATTTGAATTCAAATCAAGTTTCAATAATGAGCAATATGTGTAGATCTATAAACGTATCTAATGAAACAATTAAAAAGAATAAAAACACAACAGTATAAACCAAACCAATGAAACAAAGTAGATTACACTATAGATCTACATGTATTATTTATTTTGAATCGTATATTCCGAAATTCCGGCAAAGCAGACGGGAAGTGTTTTTATTTATTATTTTTTTTGTATGATTCTGTTTGTTTGTTTATTATTTTTAATGTTGTTTTTTTGTTTTTTATTGTTTTTGTTTTTTTATTTAATGATTGATCTCAATATTTTTTCGGTTCAACTTCATGAAGAAACACTCAAAAATGTGGTACACACTGTGTGAAGGTGTGTACCACATTTTTGAGTTATTTCGAATAATAAACCGAACAACAAATTTTGATCAATCCTTACAAATTAACTCCTAATTATTTTTTCTTGTCCTAGAAATATTTCGATGGATAATAATTGCTTAAAAAGAATTAAAATTTAAAAAATCCCCAATTGAGACCCCAACACGTGACTTCCGGTTAAAAATTTTGTTTATGGAAAATAACATCAATTTTTTTTATCCAATCAAAATCTCTTAAACACATCAAATTAATTTATTTAATTAATTTAATTGAGTTTATTTCTTCATTAACCAAAAAAAAAAATGGAGACTCCTTAATTGTTTTTACTAAATGTGTATATTTTACCACAATCAAGTTCCCCGGTAGTCTACGTTTTAGCCAAACAAAAAGTAGACTCGACATATGTCATGGTGTATTGCTTAGTCTAAACTTTTTATGCATTGATGTACCCGTAATTTTATAATTTCATCACGCGCACAAAGAGTGCATTTATCATATGAAGTCAATGTATTTCGGATAATTTGACATGTGTAAATGCAGATGTATTTTTATTGTACACAGTTCTGTACCCTAAATATGAACACTCTAATTATCTCAAATGTCCTTGCTTGAGCCAATTTTTACTCGGTGAGAAACTTTTACTATAGACTATGTTTACTGAAGACATTGACACACTTCAGTAGATATATGACCTTCGTATAGGTCAAGGTGCAGTCATCGTCCAGACCTATCACCAGACACAATTGACCTCAGGCTCAGACCAAAATACGGTGTCACACTGTCTCACGTCCAAGGCACATGTAAACAAATAGAAATACAAATGTTTATATTTTCTCACTGTACAATATATGATTAAACTAACTCCTAACTTTAGATGTATGGATTTATATCAGATTGGGGTTGTGTTCACCAGAGACACTTTACACCGGTATATGTATTTTGGAGGAAAAAGAGATCTGGCAATCGTTCCACAAAATGTCGAAAAGGTTGCAGACCATCATAATGAAAATAAAAGCCGGTCCACCAGCAGGGGGCGTAGCTGTTAGGCTCAAGTAGGCACGTGCCTACACATGAATTTGACAACTTTTTTATACCCCCCCCCCCCCGCAACGAAGTTGTAGGGGGTATAGTGGTTTCACCATGTCCGTCCGTCCGTCATTCTGTAGACAAATCCTATGTCGTACGATAACTTGAGTTCTGTTTCTTAGAATCTTTTAAAATTTTGTCAGCTGTTTACCGGTGAAGAGAGGAGGATCCCTTTCATTTTTGACGATTTTCACTTTTGCCGTTCCAGAGTTATTGGACTTGATATGACGGAAAATAGGATTTTTACCCTATGTCGTATGATAACTTGAGTAGTGTTTCTCAGAATATTTTTAAATTTGAGCAGTAGTTTATGTATAAGCCATAATATTGTCATGTGAAAATTGTCCGATTGTATCTTTTTCAAATGAAAAATCCCCAACAGACCAAAAGAAGTCACCTCTGCGATTTATTCCGTCCTCGGACTTTATCATAGAAAACAATTGTAACAGAGGACAATATTTCACGGCGGACACTATTTAATCCTACATTTACTCATGAAGAGAGAATGGTCTCTTTCATTTTTGATGATATTCACTTGTATTGTTCCAGAGTTAGGGGCCTTATATTTTATACAATGTCATAGGAAAATTTTAGTAATGTATGATGGAATCTGGTGAAACTTTACTAAATAATCATTGGCTGGATAATAGAGGAGGGTCCCTTTCATTTTTTTGTCATTTTCGCTAGCCAAGGGTTACGATCCGCTCCTCTCTTCTCCACCCTTGGCAGATTAAGTCAGAAATTTGTAATTCCCGCGTTTCGCCCGTTAGCGGATATATGAAGTTCAGCCCATTTGCATTACATCATTATCAACCAATGAGAACGGTTGTATTATTACCTGTTCGAAGGGGTGTAGCCTAAGACTTCAGTTAATTGAGCAAATAATTTAAAAGTTTCTGTAAATATCGTTCTTCTGTGTTTGGGGGAGGGGGGCAAAGATTCATGACAAAGTCTACAGTTTTCGCCACATGTCGCCATTGTTTACATTTTTCTTTCTCTACATGTGATCGTTGCGTGATCTTTTGTTAGACTCATTTTGATTGGACACAGCCACCCACAGCTGCATCGAATAGAAAAATAAACCGTGAGGACCCGAAATTCCGACTTAATCTGCCAAGGGTGGAGAGGAGAGGAGATGAGCGAAGATGATTTTTGGTCGGAACAATCAGTAATGTTTTTGTTATGGAAATACAATGTAGGTTGGACAGATGTGGGGAGCGGGGGTGTATTTTAGCGAGCTGTGCTCACAGTAATACTAGTTTTAAAAACAATTCTCCCCTCTCCTACTGGAGTAAGCATGTAGATATGTTTCATGCAAAGGCGTATCATCCATTGAGGCAACCGGTAAAAAAAAAAAAAAAAAAAAATGGACTATAAACTGTAAAAGCAGCTGTTGTATCGTACTGTGTATGCAAACCGGGCTTATTTTTGGGGGGTTCCAAAATGGTTCTATTATAGGTTTTTCCCGGCAAATGTCATTACAACGGTAAACATTTACAAACAAAGATGTCGAATAGATAAAAACAAGTCAAAATAACCTCGTTGCTTGGTCCTGGTCCAAGTAAAAACCCCAAACAATCAGAAAATACAAGGACTGATATCATAGATGAAAGTTCTGAGGTAGCAGAATGTTCTTCTAAAGATAATATTGTTTACTATAATTGTTTCATGATCATAATGAGATCAAGTTCAAAATAAGTAGTAAAAATCCAAAATATTATAGACGCACCCTTATACAGGGGGGAGAATGTACGTCATAACGTAGGATGTCGGACCCGAAATTTGGACGCCATTTTTGCCACTTGAAGGTAAGTTTTTACTTCTAGCATTAGTTATTGTATGGTTAACATTGAATATGATAGTGCGTCAAATGCCGCTAAATATCCGCTAAACAACGGTGTGTTCATGTTCAAAAGCTTGTCAAACTCTCAAACACTTCGACAATGTTTTCGCAACAGGTGAAATATAACGTAGGATATCGGAGACAGTTTCACTAAAAATGACCCGTGTTTCCTTATTTCACATATATAGACGAGAGAAACATATTACAGAGTGTTCGAAAATTAATTACAAGTCCAACTGACATAAGACGACTGAAAAATTCGCAACGATTTTGTCTACTGGGGACGAAATCGCAATATGATGTCGGCTACACTCATGTGTAACGAAGGGTGTCGGCCACATACACATTAGATAACAACGGTTCAAGGATGCTGCTGTTCAAATACAACACAACAAATAAGAACGGACTCCTCCAATGTCATTTGCAGCAACTCTGGAGACGCCGTTGTTAAGGCACGATGGTAAGTCGTTACGGACACTTTCGGGAGAAACGGCACATTTATGATAAAACGACGGACAATTCCGGATATTTTCTGGTAAAAGTGAAGTATGTTGCTATGAAAATGAAGTTTTTCTCTGGTTCTCCAAAACACTTTTTAAGCAAAACCTATTTCACGGAATACTGAATTGATTATAATTTCGATTTGTTGTCGTTATTTTTTATTTCTTTCAAACAAACAAGTGTTGTTTACGTTTTTGTCGTGTCAATATCCAGCACACGTGTTATGTGGTTGATTTTTAGATAATTCGTCTTTATTTCGAAATGTTTAACCTTTTTGGTAAATTGTACGTTTAGTTCTGATAATTTCCTTGACATAGTGATACACTTTTATAAGATTAGTTCATGGGTTTAGGCAAGATGAGAAAATTATAAGATTTTTTAAAAGCAAAGGAACTTTTAATGCGAAAAACAAAGTTGATTATGTTGAATATTTGAAAAAAAAAGTAATTCTAATCAAAATCTTTGATAATCCGTTCATTCCGTGAAAAAGATTAAAATGAATATAAACCTGTTCGTCTTGCTTAAATCTTCGATTTCCCGATCGTCATCCATCCCTACGCCATGTTTTTATCTGAAAAGGTCCGTTGTTTTATCATAAATGTGCCGTTTCTCCCGAAAGTGTCCGTAACGGCTTGCCACCGTGTAAGGGGGCATTTAGGAGCATTTGACGCACTATCACATTTAATGTTATCCTTACAATAACTAATGCCACAGGTGAAACGTGCCTTCAAGCGGCACAAAATGGCATCCAATTATGGTTTACACTCGCCCCCTGAATTAGTTTCTTGCCCAATCTAATTAAAATTAGCTCTACGCACTTGCTCCCCCCTTTTTTTCTTTGGTCGCTGTCGAAAATGCATGTGCTTGTAAATTGCTACCCATAGTTGTCGGTCTTTTCTTCATGATTTCTAGAAGCATCGTTGATTGGTCAGTTTTAATGTATTCTTGTTGACCCCTGACGCGACCCTTAACGGGATGTTGTTAGATCTACCACGCAGCGACCAAACAAAAAAAGGGGGGGAGCAAGTGCGTAGAGCTAATTTTAATTAGATTGTTTCTTGCCTTTTTATTTTCTATAATTTTACACTCAAGAGAGCCTTCGTGAGATTTGTTTTTACTTTTACAATGGTATTGATTATTTGTTTTACTTTCTTTTATTTTGTCCAATTTTATATTCATTGAAATAAAAAGAAGATTCTTTTTCAATAATTTATTTATTTTCAATTATCCGAAAGTTCTCAGTCATATATAGTTAATCAAATTTCATCCTCTAATCCCATTTTACGAGAAGGCAGTATTTTTGACTCATTTACTGAGCGTTTTCCCACCGTACGCCCAAAGCTCCTTTCTGAATTACATTTCTTTTTACCGAAACTGTACCCAGGCGCAGTTTTCCCCTTGTTCTTTTTTCTGTTTTCAGTATCAAAGAAATTATCCCTGCGAAAAAGAACTCGGATAAATAATGGTCATTTAAAATGAAGAATATACAAATGTATACTAACAAGCTATTCCAACTAAAGTAAAACACGCATTCTTCTATTTCAAACCAATATAACACAAAATAGTTGCTGTACACATTTCAAATGAGATTATGCCATAATGTATTGCAAAGAAAAACTCATTTCCGTCTAGTTGACGCAGTTTTATACCGTATCAGTGGTGTAATGGTTATATTATATTTAGCGTGTTGCTCTGAAATGTTGTAGACCGTGATTTCAAGTACGTGTCGGGTCAAACCAAATATTATAAAATTGGCATTTGCTGCATCTCCGATAAGTTCGTACTTTAAGAACTAAGAACAACGACTGGTTGGCTTGACATCAGGATAATGTGTCCGAGTAGGGCGACATGTCTACACACGGAATGTTGTTTCAGTGAGCTAGCACTATAAAAATCCAACTAAGCGTGTTGTTCTAGTACAAAGCAGATAACATCATCATTTCATTGAGTGTAACTTGTTCTCACAATAAAATAGCTGAAAAAACCCATTTGGCGTTAAACAACAATCACTTATTGAGTCCTGAGTTTGATGTTTATTGTGATTGATATAGTCAGTGCATCAATATTTTATGTTGCCATTTAGCTATTTACTAAAAAGAATATTAATTTTCTATACGTCAATATGACAAAATACACAGAGAAAATAACCTTAAACCAAAAAGTGACACAAAGTCGTGGCTAAAAGAAAATTGAACAATGATAATCAATAACAACATTTTTCAATCGTCACCCCTTCAAAGTTTTTGATGTTTTCGGTTGTTTTGTGTTTATAATACACATACAATACACACCTTGCTTGTATTGATGCCACCATTTGTGGAGAAATGCTAGCATTCGTTGCTGGTGTATCATTGTCTGGAATCTTGACTTCATTATTTTCCACCAGGTTATATACAGTTGCATTATTTCGTCTAGATCTTGTTTTGTTTTGTTTAAATCTTCGATGTGTGACTTCGTTGTCGTCGTCGGTGTTCTCACTATATACAGGCCCACTGACAGTGGGGATCAGCCGGAGCGACACCCCGGGCCGTTGACAAATAAACAAGTAGAAAGCTGTTTTCTAAATTACGATTCATCAATTCATTTTTGTTATACTGATTCCTTGCTTATGACAAACCGCGATGGACTTAGTTTGAGTAACATTATTTGGAGGAGGAAGGGGGGCTTCTGCCCTGGGGCCCAAAAATTCTCTTGACGTCCCTGCATACAACCACATGTAGAATGTTATCATCGTCTTTGGTCTTTTGGTTTTCATCAAAAAGTCGCAGTCACGTGCGTTTTGGAGTTTGTGATTGTTTTGAATATTTAATTTTTGTTTTTGAAGTCGTATATTTTTGTACCGTACACAAAACGCAATTCCCTGGTCGAAATGCAATTTGTTTACATGGTGTTGTACATAGTTCTTTTCGTCTTTACACAAGGAGACTTTGTAGTGGAATTTTCATTAGTTGATACATTTTGAAGTGGTCGTCGTTTTCGAGGACAACAATTTAGTTGTGTTTTTTTCCCCAATCATTGCCTTTCATCCAACGAAATCTGAAAATAATGAAAATTATGTATTTATTACCCAAATGTAATATATAATACCATTTTTAACTTCAAAACTAGAGGGTATTATGTGTCCTGGTGTAAAATTGATATGTTTTAATTATACATTTATTTTCTCAACATAAATAATCAAATGGTAGATCCCACTGCTTTAAAAATCGCTTACTATTCAAGCTATAGAAGAATTTAGCCGTTTTATCTAACATGCGTGTGGTCGACACCCTTCGTTACACGTGAGTGTAGCCGACATCATATTGCGATTTCGTCCCCAGTAGACAAAATCGTTGCGAATTTTTCAGTCGTCTTATGTCAGTTGGACTTGTAATTAATTTTCGAACACTCTGTAATATGTTTCTCTCGTCTAAATATGTGAAATAAGGAAAAACGGGTCATTTTTAGTGAAACTGTCTTCGATATCCTACGTTATATTTCACCTGTTGCGAAAACATTGTCGAAGTGTTTGAGAGTTTGACAACAAGCTTTTGAACATGAACACACCGTTGTTTAGCGGACATTTAGGGACATTTGACGCACTATCATATTCAATGTTAACCATACAATAACTAATGCTATAAGTAAAAACTTACCTTCAAGTGGCAAAAATGGCGTCCAAATTTCGGGTCCGACATCCTACGTTATGACGTACATTCTCCCCCCTGTTATATGTTTTTTTGTGTATACAAACGTTGAAGTCTCTGTAAAACATCCTTATTCACCATTTCTTATTTGAACCCTCATCAAATACTTTGTCACTTCGTACAAAATTTAGAAGAATTTATCTTTGTCTCACTCTGTCCGTAAAATCCTTTGCTTCTATACACGAGTCTTCATGCCCCCAATGACCTCTTTAGTTCCGTTGACAGCCCTTTAGCCTTTCCGTTTGTCTATTTGACTGTCAGTAAACACCAGTATGTCCGGTAGACCGTTATGAAGTAACGTTCCCGGATATAATACCAATGTCAGTTTTCTATTATTTTTTTTTTCTACCGTTTGTCCCCTTTTTGTGGTCGATGTCTCAGTTTACTTTTGAGTTTCTTACAAAATCCAACCCAAGCAGCAATGTTAAAAAGGAACATTTAATGGGCAAAAAGTGACAAATAACGAAAAGGTTATAATAATATTCTATAAGATGGAATAATGAAGGTCTTAAGGCCCGTTGTCACTATCAAAGTTTTCCATCAAATACTTTGTCAAAGAAAACTTGGACAAAGTGTTTTTTGTCACTATCAAAGTTTTTTTTTATCATCTTTGTCAAAGAATTGGAAAGAGATCTTGTAAACACGAAAAAATGGCTCCAACTCTCACAAATTATGAAAACATTGCTGTCACTTTATGTCTAATGAGCATTGCAATCCTTAGACGGAGACCCCGGGACCGGTGCAAGGGTGAGAAGGGGGACAACTAGATCTTGGTTGCTGAGAAGTAAACAAAGAAGCGCATACAATACACTTCTTAAAGAATTGCACACTGAAGACCCAAAGGAGTTCCGAAATTAATTTAGAATGGACAAAACAACATTCAAGATGCTCCTTGAGAAAGTGAGACTTATCTTGCTGATTTTCCCTTTCCCGCTTTTTTATTACCATGTGCATGCTTTTGTTTTGTAAACATCATCTCATCATTCCAAAACAGTATTCTGATTGGTTGATTTCCATCAAAGTCTGAAGAAAAATAGGATGGAGTTCTATTCCATCAAAGTTGGTCAAAGTTTTTGATCAAAGATTTCTTTGACCGTTGTCACTATCAAAGTTTCATCAAAAACTTTGTCAAAGTTTTCTTTGACAAAGAAAACTTTGATAGTGACAACGGGTCTTTATCATTTACCAGATGTTAACCACCATGAAGTCTCGCGGTACTTAATGTTTAACGTCTGTGTAGCGTAACTAGTTTTCGGAATTAATCCAAAATTTTTATATTTTATTCCCCAGTATAAAACCTATTTTACCCCACAATTCATTTTATTCTTTGAATTTGTTTAAAAATATGTCGCCACTTTTCCCTATGACAACGCCGATGTACCTCCCAGAAATGGTTTCCTATGATATCGCGGTAATTGCAAAATTAATGTTATGGGACACAATGTTTGACAAATCAAGACATCGTTTATACTAAATCAAGGTGAATATCTGGCAAACTTATACCTTAAAGAAAATCTTGATACTTTATCACATTTAATAAATAATGCGTAAAGTTTCTTTGAAATAACAAATGTAACGAAGTTGAGTCAATTTGATGTAACGTTATGTTGGTTAGTCTAGAGCTTACACCCAATTTGGACACTTAAATTTATCGCCGCATCTGATAACCCTTATATTCGAACAATATATGAGGTGTGTCCACTGTCCAGTGTGAACAAGAGTAACATTTTCCCCATTTTGATTTTTTCACAATTTACTAAAAGTACCAAAAATATGTTTTTATAGCTTAATTTTTCCATCAACTTTGTCGGTCTAGAAAGTAACTAAACATAGCACCAAAAATCCCAAATCGGGTTGAAATGAAACGTTTCTAAAAAAAAATGCAGACGAATTATGACAACTATGGTTTAATTATTGGACATTTTACAAAGCATGGTATCAGGGCAAAATAAAAATATCCGCTATTTCTAAGGAAAAGATAAAAATACGTGTACTTACCAAAATTCTAGACATTTGGACAGAATGACCAGACGTTCCGATAAATGTGACTGTTGTGTTTATGAATATATAAATAGAACGACTGGCGGGTGGTGCTGCAGTGCATAGGAACAGACAAAATAAATACCGCGATACCGTAGAACCCGCGATATCATAGGAAGGGAGTATAATAAAAACAATACGAGTTTACATTTATCGTAAAATACTGAGAAGAGATAAATGTACGTGACACAATGCTCCACAAAACTATAAGAAAAAACTATCTTAATAACAAAAATTATAATATTAAAATATATTAGATCGTAAAACTGATGCACGTGAATATTCATACGCTCAAGTTTCTATACACAGAACTGGAAATAAGGAAATACGATAAACTGAAAACTACCGGGACGGACAAGGGTACTTATTTATCTCATGACAAGTGTGTCATAATCGTCCCTCCTTTACAGTTGTATGTAAAATATTCTATTTTTCTGTAGAACCACATCCCAAAGAAGTCAGGGGCGGATCCAGGATTACAAGTTAGGGGGCGCACTTAAAATAATCGCGCCGAGCGGAGCGAGATGCGAAAATATTTGGGGTATTTCGAGTGAAAAATCACGATTTTACGCAAAAAAAATATTTGTTTTCCAATTTTAGGGGGGGGGGGGTGCGCGCCGGGTGCTGTTTAGCTTTTGGTTCACACACTGATAGGAATGATGTTTTCACTGGATTAGGATTTAGGAATTGAAAAAATGCCATAGGTTTAAAAAGAGGAATATTGGTATCACGCAGCGAATCTCGAAACCACCAATAAACCTACTTGCAGCTAATTTGCCAAATTAGGGTAATTACCAGAGAGAATTACTACTATCACAACGTCAAAATTTTAACCAAAAAAAACCCCAACAAAAATCGATAGTTTATGGGGGCTGTCCCCCTAGACACCCTGCTTCGGTAAAATTCGAACCCAAGCTATGCCCACGTCTTGATTAATTCTGTAATGTCTATATTGTCTTTGATGGCTCGGGACCCAATCCCCCAAGAAGATGAAGACAGTATGGTGATTCTGAAGAATTCATCAGAACACAATTTACTAAATATGTGTTGCTTATAAATCATTTAATAATATAGAATATGCCTTCCCAAGAGCACCTCTTTTTATGATTTACAGCGTTATTTGTTTGTATTAAAACTTTATTTGTTTTCAGCTTTTGTCATATTGTCTACTCCTGTGACATGATATTGTTAATTTGGATCGTTTAGTTTCACTTTCAAAATTGCTGATAGTGAACCATCAGTTTTAACAGAGGCTCTAAAATCCGTTTTTTTTCCCTAAACCATAATTATGTGCCATATGGCAAGGACAGCCAACAAAGTACACATCATGAGTTTTCCCTAAACCATAATTATGTGCCATATGGCAAGGACAGCCAACAAAGTACACATCAGGGGTTTTCCCTAAACCATAAGTATGTGCCATATGTCAAGGACAGCCAACTAAGTACACATCAGGGGTTTTCCCTAAACCATAATTATGTGCCATGTGTCAAGGACAGCCAACAAAGTACACATCAGGAGTTTTCCCTAAACCATAATTATGTGCCATATGGCAAGGACAGCCAACAAAGTACACATCAGGGGTTTTCCCTAAAGCATAATTATGTGCCATATGTCAAGGACAGCCAACAAAGTACACATCAGGGGTTTTCCCTAAACCATAATTATGTGCCATATGTCAAGGACAGCCAACAAAGTACACATCAGGAGTTTTCCCTAAACCATAATTATGTGCCATGGGGCAAGGACAGCCAACAAAGTACACATCATGGGTTTTCCCTAAACCATAATTATGTGCCATATGTCAAGGACAGCCAACAAAGTACACATCAGGAGTTTTCCCTAAACCATAATTATGTGCCATGGGGCAAGGACAGCCAACAAAGTACACATCATGGGTTTTCCCTAAGCCATACTTATGTGCCATATGGCAAGGACAGCCAACAAAGTACACATCAGGGGTTTTATCATGTACCCTACATTTAGTTGAGTTTATTTCCCCCATATTCACAGAGGCATTATCTACAGAGAAAGTTACACACTGATTTTGATTTTTTTCAAAGATATCTGCCACAGTAGCACATTTTGTTGTACGTATAAATAGAGTATTGCTGGTTACTTTGTCAAATATTATTATGATCAAATAATTCATTTTGGTTAAATCAAAATCATTAATCCGGTCTGTTGCTAAATTTATATATATAAGTTTTAAATGATCGTTTTGTGGAACCAAGGTTGTTGTCTCAGTGACGAAGATTTGTATTTATGTGTTTTAGTCAAAATTTGTCGTTTTATAATGCGTAAATGTTGACAGAATCAAAATACTAGGCAAATTCGTTACGGGTAATAGAAGAAATGGCGCTCTGTACTTGAAAATTACTTTGCTGACATTTATAGTATTATGTAAAGACATAAACATTTCAAACATGGCTTTATATAGTTTGATTAGTGTATTTGTTAGATCTTTGCTCGTTAGTGTGGTTTTATAGTTTGATTCGTGTATTTGTTAGATCTTTGCTCGTTAGTGT
This sequence comes from Gigantidas platifrons, assembly GCA_002080005.1. Lineage (NCBI taxonomy): Eukaryota > Metazoa > Mollusca > Bivalvia > Mytilida > Modiolidae > Gigantidas > Gigantidas platifrons. The sequence goes on from MJUT01038062.1 coordinate 320,371, forward strand.
GACATTTAAAGTTTGATTCGTGTATTTGTTAAATCTTTGCTCGTTAGTGTGACATTTGAAGTTTAATATTTTTTTGTGTATGTGAAAACAAAGCGAGTAAAAGTTTTGTTTTAATGTTTGATTTCTTTTGAGATTTTGAGCCTTTGAGAAAATGAATACTCGTCTGTACATCCGTCGTAGTTTCTATTCATTCTTCTATCCATTAAAAATAAGAACCTTGGTCCGTCGGTCGTCAATGTAACCGGCTCTCTCTATCAACTATCAATCTGTCTGAATAAGGGTTATGTTTGAGCCATATATCTTTTTAATATGATTGAAGATCGCCTGGTGTGTCAATCAACTCTTAACTCGTGTAGGTAATATGATTGAAGATCCCCTGGTGTGTCAATCAACTCTTAACTCGTGTAGGAGTGTAATGAGCGTAATATGCTGTAGCTTCATGTATTCTAATGTCAATAATAACAAAAAATTACGTGTAGCTAATTTGCCAAATTAGGGTAATAACCTTTATCAAAACGTCAAAATTTTAGCCCAAAAAAATCACGAAAAAAATCGGTAGCTTCTGCGGGGCTGTGCCCCCAGACCCCTTGCCTCGGTAAAATTCCAACCCATGTTACGCCCATGTATATCTGCTTCACCCTGATGAGCACAACTAAATTCCCGAGAGAAAAAAAACACACATAAAATGTTTAGTTGAGAACTTGAAGCCTTCACTGTATATTTGCTACACTCGTCATTTGGAATAAAATTGTGTATTACATTGCAGCAGCTCCGATGAGCTTTTTGGGTCGGTTTTTTTGCATGTCTGCTTCTCTAGCAGTTGAATGACCGGGTTCCATTATAATTTCCGTATTTAGGGAACCAATTCTGTTTAGGCAGTTTTATTATGTTTACTGAAATTTTCCAATTCGTTGATTTTTGTATTAGCGTGAGAATAATGGGGGTGAGCGTGAGAGCGTGATTTGATGCCTTGAAGCGCGACTCTCACGCTGAAAGGTGAGACTTGACAGGCATGTTAATAATTATGTCTCACACCTTATACATGTATTTATTTCAAATATGTACATTTATAATCTGCATTAAACACGGAACGCGAATTCCACCTACAGTCCTATACTACAATTAACAAGAACTCCCACAAAGTGTAGTATAAGACGGTTTGTATTACATCTATCAGTGATCACGAGTGACGAAGACTTGAGGATGACGCATCCAGTAGAAACACCTAACACCTCTACATGTCGAACAACAACTGTGAAAGAGACGTTGTTTCTTCCACCATATCCAAATCTATCAGACAGATTTACCAAGGAAAGTAGATTTTGTGGATGAGGTGGAGCGTTGGAAACTCAGGTGGGCTCTTGTAGTTGTAGATGCTAAGCTAGAGAGACTAGGTACTCGGCATTCTACATGCAACAAACCGTGACTTATACCAGGCTATACAGTATCATGATCTTACTGACAATACTGGTGTCATTGACAAGCGAAGGATCTTTCAGTGCAAATCGCAGGTCTGGATTAACACTTAGGCAAAATAAGCACGTGCTTAGGGCATCAAGGGGCAAACCACAAAAATATGACCACAAGGCAATTTATTTTATCAGCCATATATTAGGCTCAAACACACACCAAAATCCAAAAAATAAATGATTTTAATATACCGGTAAGAGGTTTGGCCTGACTGTTGGGCATTTGACAATTATGTTGAGTCTTGACATCAAAGAGTCGTGTTAGTTTTTGTATGCCAGTAGAATGTGCGGGGCACCAAGGTTGGTCTGTGCTTAGGGTATAAATTGGTTTTAATCCGGCCCTGGTGCAATGAAACGCGTGAAATCCTACTGAAGGTCAACTATGGGCGATGAACAACTGTCCAACTTATATCACTTATAGGGATATACACAGACATGTGCAAGTCGACTTTGGTATGATTATGGATGACTTTGTTAGCAGAAGGAATCGGTTTGACTTTTCATAGACGTATTCAAGTGAAAACCAGTGAATAATTCATGATGTCAGATGAATAAAAGTTCAGAAAGTAACCTCTATCATACATGTATTTTGTTATCCGTTTCGACATTACAGACAGTTTCGAAGGACATAAAGTAACATGATCATCCGTCCGTCCGCGAGAGATCTGTCTGGGTAGTCAAGGAAGAGAGATCTGTCTGGGTAGTCAAGGAAGAGAGATCTGTCTGGGTAGTCAAGGAAGAGAGATCTGTCTGGGTAGTCAAGGAAGAGAGATCTGTCTTGGTAGTCAAGGAAGAGAGATCTGTCTTGGTAGTCAAGGAAGTTAAAGTTCTAGTAAGTCTGTAGTGGTAGTGTCAAAATGTGACAAAATAATCTGAATTTCATGTTGCTAAAAGCACTTCCAAAATGAAAGAAAAAAAAACAAAAACAAAAAAAAACAAAAAAAACCGTCACCCTTTCTGTTGCATGACCCGTGACTTTGAGTGGGGGCGCTTTGCCCACTGGGCTCTGTCCCGGACGCGTTGGGGGGCCTTATGCGGCCCCTAGATCACTCGCCAAAACAGCTTATGCCTATACTTCTCCATTATTCTGGCTACGCCCCTGATGGTAGTCAACTTGACATTTGTTTCGTGACATTATAAGAGTTAAACGGGTGTTTTATGAATACATTTAACTCATGTTCTGTAAAAACTAAAAATAAAGAAGATTTTTTTTAGCTATCTTATCACATTCTAGTTCCTTTGTTGTTCTTCAAAATACCACGGCTCTTCACATGATGTCTTGTTATAATAAACTACGAATGGTTACTTCAATGTCAATTTTAAAACAATATAAAGTAGTGAATTATAAAAAACTAAGTTTAAAAAATATGTGATGGATATTCTCGTTTCCTTTTTATTACGATTAATTTGTCTTATGCATGAACTTTTGCCCGGCGTCGTTCAAGTATTCACTATACTAAAATTTCACTACGGGATTCTTTTCTTACGGATGAGTGTCCAATTAACTATCGAATTCTTAAGCATTGAACAACAGGAAACCATCATTTTAACAATTCAAAAATAAAACTGTGTTTTAAGAAAAAGTTTGAAATATAAAATAAATTGAAGTGAAACAACACAGAAATGGTATATCTGTTAGTTTAATAATAATAATAAAAATGAAAACAATATTGTTTGTTACTATTTAGACAAGTTAAACAGGACAAGTGTCGATTCTTTGATTACAATTGGAATATATGCAACACCGTCACATTGTCAGTACACAGTTAATTAATTCACAAGTCGCCATTATTTCACATCGAGTTATTGTTCTTGAACTTATTTCAAATTATCATAAATCGTCATTATACGAAACGATAATAGGAAAAAAGGATGCAAAATTGATAAAAATACATGACAAACCTATGTATATGAATTTTAAGTCACTTTGAACACTTGACTAATTGCAGCTGTTTTTGGGTAGTTTTTGTATAGGTCACATATGTAAGTTTCTGTTAATATAAGATTGTATGGATATGGATATGGACATGAACAAGTTAAATAAGAGAAAAAGAGATGAAATAATAAAGAAATGTTATTGAAAATAAATATGTAAACAGAAAGTAAAAAAAAAGGGGGGAGTGGTATTTCCGTGACACGAGAGCCTGTGATTTAGATGCATTACAACCTTTCAAAATGGAAATATTTCCCATGTAAACATGAAATTTGCAATGATATTTGTAGAGTAGAGGTTGTATTGGAACCTGGAATTTCACTGTAATATTTTAAACATGCAATGGTATTCAGACTGAACTTAGAGGAATCGTCTATGTTTCAGAAAATATATGAGGTTGAAAAAGTTAAACTGAGAGACAGAATGCCTGGCTATAAACAGAAGTTGAGTCGAGTGAGTGAGTGATTGTATCATAATCATAATCCTTTATCATATATCATAGTGGTTATGTTTATGATTTTATGCTTACCTACTAATTACTAGACCAGGGATTGATTTATTGCCGAATCATGATGTTAATTAAACCAACACGACACAGATGTTGAACATGACTGTAAAATTATCACATAATGTACATTTTTGGATACTAGTATTCGTTAATCGACTGCTACATATATACTGATCAGGATTCCTTATAACACTTGTTTTTAGCTCATCTGATCTTTCAGATAGAAAAGTGTCCGTTCGTCACCCATAGTTACCAAACTTACAGAATTGTTCCTCGAGGGGTCATATACATGTATACAGAGGCATAGGAGTGGACCGGATAGTGGGATTGGGTGGGGGGGCATGCTTTTGAAGCTTTTGTAGTGAAACAAAAAGTGGTGGGAGGGGGAAAGCTGCTATTTCAAAACATACAAGCAGAAAAAAGGTCCTAGTTGTGGTTTCTAAGTATACATGTATTATCCTTAAATCTCTTATTTTACTAAGCATTTTCTGCTTCCAAGCTTTTTCTAAATTTTTATCACAAAAGGGGGATAGTTTTACCCCCACCAGTGTGGAGGTATGTGCTCTCCTTGACACCGGCTCCCACGCCCCTGTCATGAAAAAGTGTTGTATCTTTTTGAAGCGATTAGAGATCCAAGATGGCTGTCCTGACCTCTGGTTGGCCGAGATATTTTCGATTTCTCCAGGACTGCTGCATGTGAAGTCAGTAGGTTTGCTAAAAATGTTTTTATATGTCCACAAGAAGTGTTATTGATTTTCAGAGGGATTCAAAATCCGACATGGCCGACCGGTCTCTGATTGGCTGAAACATGTTTTTACTTGACTTCTACTACTTCATTTGAAATCTCCAGAGTTGCTATAATGTGTTTCCCTGTGGGTTCTGAAGAAGTGTTGTTAGTTTTTCAAGTGATTCGAAATCCAAGGTGGCCACTCTGGTCTCTGATTGGTCGAAACATTTTTTTCAAGAAAAACTACATGCTATGTCACCAGACATTCCAGAAATGTTTCTTCAGGGGATCTAATGTCTTTTTACAATAGAGAAAACCTCATTTCAGCAGTATGTTACATAGGATAAACTATAAATTATTTTACATTCATATCATTATCTGATGGGGATTTTTTCCTAATAATTCAACTTGAGCAATGAACAAAGAGAGATAACTCTAATTCTACTGAAACTGTATAAACTCGAACAAAAAAGATAATTCTAGTAAGAAATAATTTGGATGTAAATGAACATGAAACTATCCAACTACGTGTATGCATTTAGAAACCAATTAAAAGTAAATGGATATACATTGTATGTTCTATTCTTCATCTTCATCTGTTCTACATTTCACAGTTGGTTTAAAAGACAGAGAATACACTTATACCCGTATATATGAATATTCATGATATTTAGGCAGTGAACAATCTACTGAACGAAAATTTAGATCGAGTTATTTCGGGTGTGTAAGGCATATTATACAAAATATGTATATCATTTTATCCAGAATAAGGGTCGACAATTACTGAAGGCGTAAAATATGGAAATAGGTATGTAGTTCACTAAGTAATAGCGGTATAATTCACATTATTGTTTATTTCAGACACAGACCAAAGAAAAATGTACCTGCTGATGTGGTTGTTCTTCATCAGATAGGAAGAGGAAATATGGCTCCGAGTATCTCACCATTCCCACTAAAACTGGAAACTTTCTTACGCATGACTAAAATTCCATATATGGTAAGATCATTATAAATGTAGTGAAACTTTTTGTTTGGAACAAAAGACAAACGCTGTTCACCGCATCATCACTGACTGGAACAATCAATCGCATGCCATCCATGATTTTCTCATTAAGATAATCAAGGCTACTATTTCCGAAATCCAGTATTTATTCCATAGCATAATTTGTACAATTAGTTTTATGAGCTTGAATTATTAGGAGCCCCGTTTGACATGCTATTCCACTTGTTTAAGGCGTTCACCAGTTGACATGGGTAGAAGTACTCTTTAGTACCTTCCACTTAGCTTGTATTGTTGTACATTATTACTATAGATCTACTTTATAACAAAATATTATAAAATTTGAAGAATATACAGTTTAAATCTTTTATTATGAAAATCTGAAATATTGTGGAAATATTGGTTGAATCCTGATATTTGATTTGATTGAGATACACGAGATCAGGGGAATCCCCTTTTTAGCCGAGTTGCGACGAAGTCGAACTCGTTTTATAATATGAGTGTTGCCCGGGAGTCAATTTTTTCGTTTCTGCACAATCATTTGACAATATCTTAAGAATGAAATGTCTGATCTAAATGAAACTTGGTACACACATGCCTGGTGGCGAGAGGAGGAATCCTATTGATATTGAGGATCGTAGGACAAAGGTCAAAGTCACAACTTTTAAAAATAGAACAAAAATTTGATACTTTTTTAGTTTCCGCACGATATCTTAAGAACAAAATGTAGGATCTAAATGAAACTTGGCACACATATGCCTAATAGTGAGAGGAGGAAGCCTATTGATATTGAGGTTTGTAGGACTAAGGTCAAGGTCACAACTTCTAACAATAGAACAAAAATTTGATAAGAACGGAATGTTGGATCTAAATGAAACTTGGTACACACATGCCTCATGCTGAGAGGAACAAGTCTCATGAACTTGAGGTTTGTGGGTCAAAGGTCAAGATCACAATTTCTAAAAATAGAACAGTAATTTGATACTTTTTAACCAGAATATTGTCTGAGGGTTCTTAACTAAAGTTCAGCATTATATAACTAGGCATTGTCCATCCATATGTTCGCAACTCGGCTTTCGCACCTTTGGTGCATTACTGATTTTTAGCTCACCTGACCCAAAGGGTCATGTGAGCTATTGCCATCACTTGGCATCCGTCTCCGTCGTCGTCCGTCGTTAGCTTTTCACATTTCAATCTTCTCCTCAGAAACCACTGAGCCAAATGGAACCAAACTTGGCAGGAATGTGCATCAGGAGGTCCTCTATAAAATATATGTTTTTTGTTTCGATCAGGAATTCAACATGGTGGCCAGGGCCAATAATGTGTTTTGATTGGCTCAATTTTCAAAGATCTTCTTGTCAGAAACTACACAGCCAATGGAATTGTTTTATGGTGTGAAGGATCATTGGGTGGTCCTCTACCAAAATTATGTTTTTGGTGCATATCCAAAATCCAAGATGGCCGCCACAGCAGGATGAAGTTTAACATTGGACCCTATGGTAAATACCTTCAAAGATCTTCTTCTCAGAAGCCACAATGTCAGTAAAAATGATCTCTTGCAGAAATGTTCCTTGGATGGTCCTCTACCAAAATTATGTTTTTGGTGCTGATCTGAAGTCCAAAATGGCCGTCACTGGGGAACAAAGTTTAACATTTGACCCTATGGGAAATACCTTCAAAGATCTTCTAAATCTGTTTTCTGTAGAAAGAAAGATAACTCCAATTTAATCTGTGGAAAGAGATAACTCTATTTAAATATTGACATAATTTACTTTAGTTTAATACAGATAAAATGAATCTGTATAAAAAAAATGTGATCGAGATACCCACCCTAAACCGTATATATTTATGATCAGGGTGACTAGGCAAATTAAAGGCCTTATAGTTCAGGCCCCCGGGGGAGGGGGGTCATACCCCACCCCCTACCTGAAGTGAACTTTTTAATGGTTGAGATCCCCACCCCTAAACCATATATATTTATGATCAGGGTGACTAGGCAAATTAAATGCCTTATAGCTCTGGCCCCAAGGGGTCTTACCCCACCCCCTACCTGAAATGAACTTTTTAATGGTTGAGATCCCCACCCCTAACCCATATATATTTATGATCAGGGTGACTAGGCAAATTAAATGCCTTATAGCTCAGGTCCCGGGGGTCATACCCCACCCCCTACCTGAAGTTAACTTTTGAATGGTTGAGATCCCCACCCCTAAACCATATATATTTATGATCAGGGTGAGTAGGCAAATTAAATGCTTTATAGATCAGGCCCCCAGGGGGTCTTATCCCACCCCCTACCTGAAGTGAACTTTTTAATGGTTGAGATCCCCACCCCTCAGCCATATATATTTATGATCAGGGTGACTAGGCAAATTAAATGCCTTATAGCTCAGGCCCCGGGGGTCATACCCCACCCCCTACCTGAGGTGAACTTTTTAATGGTTGAGATCCCCTCTCCCAAATCATATATATTTATGATCGGGGTGAATAGATAAATTAAATTCCCCAAGAGTTGAGGCCCGAGGTCATCCCCATCCCCTACCGGAAGTTTTTTTTATAGCCGAGTATAAAACAAGACCAAATGATTTTGACTTGCAACTCGTTTTAGTTAGTAATGTCCGAAGGGACAAGTTAAAAAAAGTGTTAATGTAGAGGCCTGTGGGAAGCACCTATAGGCTATGGAATGTTCTGTATTAAGTTTCTTCAAAGCAGAATGCAAGGTGAGTGACACAGGCTGAGCTCAGTGCTGAGCCTGTAGTTTTGTTGACTCACTGCTTTTGGTTACTCAAATAATCAAAGGGAAGCAACTCTATTACATAATGTGAAGTAGCAAAAGCTAAATTTTGAGAATCATTGACATATATGTTTTTTTTACTGCAATTTTGATAACTTACATTAAAGGGGGGAGGGGATCCCTGCTCAAATTTTTTGGAGAAGAGGTCTGCAATGACAAGGGCTACATTTGTTATTTTTTTTACCAAAGTTATTAAGTTTTATTGGCTGATGTCGTTATACCCAGGTGAGCTATACAGGCTCCTGGGAGCCTCTAGTTATAGAAATAGTTTCACCACCGGTTGAGTGGTTGGTTTAGTATGGACTGGTTTTCTGACAAACTACTTTTTGTTTGTTAAATTTCACATGTTTTATCATTGGAATATTAGTATGTAAATGACTTGAAGAACTAACAGGCTTAGTTTTGAAGGTTAAGCATTACTGTACAGAATTAAAGATGACAATCGATGAGTATGAGAAAGACCAGTGGCCATTTGCACAAGTGTCAGCTGTAGCATTTCTTAGAAATATATTTCAAGCATTTTGTAGGAGTTTGCACCAGTTCTACATTTTACATTAGTTATTATTTTCACTTTATAAAACATAACAGTATAACAATGAACACTGATTTCGTTTGCTTGGTGGTCTTCATTCACAAAAATCACAATGCCAGCAGTTTCAAAGTAAGAAGAGGTTACTACATGGAATCAGTGATTGATGTTTAACTGCTGTATTGGGTATTGGTTGTTGTATTTCTATATAATATCGATAACAAACAAACCCAGTACTCAATAATTCTCAGATTTAAGTTCACAGAACAAAACTAGCTTAATATGAACCAAATTTTGAAATATATTAGGTTTTTTATTAACATCAATGCCAGTGTGTAAAAAACTCACACAGCCAGTTTGATTTTGCTAAAAATAAATAAAACAACTCTGACTTTGTTATAACAGGCGATATACTGATTTTATTGTTTTAAACAGAATGATCACAGTGCAAAGTTTTCATCAAAGGGTAAAACTCCATGGATGGAATACAATGGTAAAACCATAGCTGATTCACAATTTTGTATAGAATATCTCAAGAGTCAGCTTGGCGTTGATGCCAATTCTCATCTTACAAAAGACCTGATTGGTATAGCTAAAGCTTTTCAAAGACTGACAGAAGAAAACCTGTACTGGTGAATACGAATATTATTTATTGATATTTTTGAGTGTATTTCTATCTTGGTTTTTGGTATTTGTGTAGCCGCTGTGCCTCATGTACCAATGTCTAACAGTTTTGTAAGAGCTACCACCAACTGTCTCTTTAGCAAAATAACACACAAAGAGATGTGGTTGGCGTGTTCTGAACATTCACTGAATGATGTTTATTTTAATTGGAAAAATTATCTTATCCTGGTATTTTTTCTGTTAGAAATACAAATTGAATAAATACAAAGATATCTAATATTTAGTGCACATGACATTTTACTGGAAAACATTCATCAAGTAAGCTCCAAGGCAAAATACTGGAAATCTAATGACTTACCGGTACATGTTTCTGAGAGCATAAAAACGGATGTTTTGGCTTTGTTGTATTTTTGATTTTGTTTTCGGAATTCTCTATACCTATGTATTTAGATGGTTTATTGAGAAATAATATACAGGAAATAAACTATATTTTGCATCCTGTTTATAAATTTTTATTTATTTTTGGAAATAAATGACGTTTGTGATATATAATTAGAAAAGTAAAAATTGTATTATTAGAGAAATAATTATCACCTACGTATACCTACATCCCAATTTGCGCCATAGGTTGATGACGGTTGGCTTGTAATGATTTCAAAAAATGAAATTATTTGTAGATAATGATGTCTGAGAAGACATTTGTTTCTGAAAAGGTGATGGTTTTATGTAATAAATAAATTAATTAATTTTAGAGTCACATGTCATTTTATACGTGTTTTTATTGGTTTAAAAAGTTGAGGTTATTTTCCAATGTACTGAATCTGAAAATAGTTCTCAAGGCGTCGCGTGTCATTGTCATCAGGTGATTTTCTTTAAATGAGGCACATTTGGGGTTATTTAAATTTATTTCCGATTACTTGCCTTATTTTGAAAAAATAAATATATTTTTCAATATCATAGCAAAAAAAGTTTGAATTAATTTATAAGGATTGATAGAAATTATTTGTCACGTCGGTTCATTCGAAATAACATCAATCAGGTTTTATACACCCTTGTGTAACCTGCTACGTGGGTTACCATGTGTTTACAACTTGATTAAGGTTATTTCTTCATGAACCGAACACAAATTGCGATCAATCCTTTATTGTATTTAATATAACATCATATTGCTGTGATTTGTCAATTCATGTCACATGACTTAATTATAAAACATGTATAAACTGGCTCTTACTAAATATAGATATTTATACACCTTGGATTACTAATAGATAATAAAATATTCAGCATATAATAATTGGTTTTGATTGGATCCTTGTTTGGAAATTCGACCAACCACAATACGTCGGTTCCGGGATACTGGTATTCAGATAATACCGCCATGTGACTTCCATCACCATGTGACTAAAATATAGGCATCTGTAGTTCAAAATGGCCTGTGGTCTTTCAATTTTGTCGGAAATGGGATAAATGTTACATATTTTTCCAGATTGGATTTCTTCCTGCTGTCAGATGTACACCCCGGAACCACGCACCAATATTTACTGGATGACTTTTGAGATCGTTTTCCTCGATCCATTTCTACCTGCAGTGTCTACTGCTAAAAATGCCTAGATTTTTTATGAAGTCACGTGATCGGTGGTACGAATTCTTCCTCCAAGTCAGGAGAACGTCTTATCGCGGAATCGTCGTATTGATCTTTCATTTACACTTCAATTTTTACCATACGTGTATCGCTGATAAACAAAATTTGCAGCAGTAAAGAGAAGGCATCTGATTTGCCACTTTAAATTAAGGGTCCAAGATCTTTTGAAGAATGTTGTACGGGACAACGACAAGAGAGCCACATTTACTGCTGCTTAATAAATGTTATAAATCTAATGGTACATGTAAAACTTTTTTTTAAATGTGAATGGTGTCATGCAATTGCAAATCGCAACTTTTAAGTAATATGATGTAATAATAAAACAATTATAGCCTTTTTATATTGGCCAATATTTGTATTTTTAATCGACCCATGAAAGTATATCGACCTCGGATGTCGTCCTCTGTCGATATGCTATATAATTGCATGCAGCATACCGGTAATATGCCTTTCTGATTCAATTTCAATTTCTGCTTTAGGACGATGTGTTTAGAATCCTTCGGTGGAGACATCACATCAATGAAAAGCATTATACCATACACAGGATTAAAATTGTGGCTAACAATTAAATTCCTGCAGCGAGTCATAAAACAAGAAACATGGGGCCAAGGAATTGGAAGACACACACCAGAAGAAGTATGGTTAATAGCTGTCCATGATATGACTGCCATTAGCAACTACTTAGGTAAAAACGCTGTACTTACAATTGTTTGATTGTTTTTTTTTACCCAATATAGTTTTGGAAGTTGACTGGTTTAAAATTATAATTAGATGTTTGTTAGATCCTTGTTGGTAGACGATCATTTAAAATACAGGGAAAATACGAAACAGTCCTTAAAATATTGATGTAGATTTATGGTTTGGTATATATTTCTCCTATTATGCTAAATGGGATTTTCAGTATAAGCTTTTGCTGTTAAGTGGACTGTTTCATGTTTGGTATAGGCTATATGTGAATTATGGTTTGGTATCTAAATCTCAGATGTAGGTGATCTGGACGTTTTCATGGTATACGACCAGTTTAAACTGAAATGTGTCTTGTTTGTATATAATACATATACTTTGAATACTTTATGATATGCTGTATTCACAGGGAGACAACCCTGTAATGTGAAATTTTTTTTTTTTATTAGTACAATAATTATAATAAGATATATATATATGTGTGTGATTTAGGTGATAAGACATTTTTCATGGGAGATGAACCGTGTGAAGTGGACTGTGTATTGTTTGGTATGATAGCCATGATTTTATATAATATGCCAGGATCAAAACACCAAAAATTTGTCAGAGGTGAGTATATTAATAATATTAAATACCAAGAATACAGGGGTCGTGGTGGTGGTGTGGTAGTTGTATTTACGAGTACCTATTGTAATCAGAGGGGCCCGGGTGGCTCAATGAGTTAGGTCGTTGGATCTAACAACTCATACAAGCCTATCACCAATACGGGGTGGGTTCGCGCCTGGCTTTGTAAATTACAAAAATGGGTGCACTCGACTCGCAGCCGCATGTGATAAAGTTTACCAGTTGCTTGCCCATGGTCGGTGGTTCTCTCCGGGTACTCCGGCTTCCTCCACCACTAAAACTGGTCGCCATGATATAGCTGAAGTATTGTTGAAAGTGGCGTTAAACACCAAAAATCAAATCATTAAATCAAATCCTATGTAATCAGTGCCTATCAGCACTAATGTGAGTACTTGATACAACATTATGTGATAAAGTTTATCAGTAACTTGTAGGTTGGTGGGTTTTCTCCAGTTTCCTCCACCAATAAAATCGGTCAACATGATATAATAGCTAAAATATTGTTGATACTGGCGTTAAACACCATAACCGTTATCTAACTGTACAATGATTAATAAACCACCTCAAGCAATCCACCACAATATTTAAAATCTATTTGTCTAATTTTATTAGTTCCCTGAAAACATCGGTTAAATAAGTGATAATTATGAAATGAAAAGTCAGTTTATATTCACAAGACCTAAAAGTTACACAATTTATTGATAATGAATGGCATACTAAGATGGCCTTCATTTGCCAACAAATGTCATGATCACTTACTAGCACTTGGTAGATTAAATTATTGTTATTAAGCATTGTTTAGTGTTGGTTTTCTGAATTTGTCCTATTTAAGGAAATGTTAATGGAAACTTGGTAGGAATCATCTATGGAATGTCCTCTATTATGATTGCTCATTTCGTCCCGATCGTTAACGAACATGGCTACCACCGAAACTTGTTAGGAATCATCTATGGAATGTCCTCTATTAAGATTGCTCATTTCGTCCCGATCGTTAACAAACATGGCTACCACCGAAACTTGTTAGGAATCATCTATGGAATGTCCTCTATGAAAATTGCTCATTTCGTCCCGATCGTTAACAAACATGACTACCACCGAAACTTGGTAGGAAGCATCTATGGAATGTCCTCTATGAAGATTGCTCATTTCGTCCCGATCGGTTAGCAAACATGGCGACCACATGCAATATTCTTGTTTCAGATTGGTCGATTTCTTAAAAATCTTCTCCTTTGAAACTGCTTAGCCATAATGTACCGAAACTTGGTAGGAAGCATCTACATGTATGGAAGGTTCTGTATTAAGTTTCCTCAAAGCAGAATGAAAGGTGAGCGACACAGGATCAGCCCACTGAGCCTCTAGTTTTGATTCTGTTGCGTGCAGAATCGACTTTCTTCCCTTTCTTGTCTTTGTCTACAACTCTGCTGTCTACATCATCAACACACATGGTGCCACGTCAGAGATTATTGTGTGTACTATAATATAATTTTAGCTTCCTGGATATATATTCAAGTCGTCGATATTTGAAGTATTCGTATCGTTAATCGACACGAGTAGAGGGAATATTGGTTTGTTAAGTATTTTTTTTATGCATGTACTTTTATAGATACATTATTAACCATCCTCATTTTCTAAGGTAGATTCAAATATCTTGTTTTAGGAAGTGGAAATCTTACTGTTCAAAAAACACTCTGATTTCAACAACAAAAAAGGTTCTCTGAAACGGCATCATCAAAACGTTC
>MJUT01038062.1:334984-354971 GCA_002080005.1 Gigantidas platifrons
AAAAGAAGCTAACCTGATCATTTAACCTCTAATAAAAGAAGCTAACCTGATCATTTAACCTGTAATAAAAGAAGCTAACCTGATCATTTAACCTCTAATAAAAGAAGCTAACCTGATCATTTAACCTTTAATAATTCCAAGGTTGGTGACTATGTTGATAACATCTATCCCATTGAACTTGAAATTAAGGACATACCGATACATCTAGGTCTGTATCATACCTTTATCTACACCTAGAATTTGATAGTGAGGGCCCCGTTAAGAATGAAACTTTAGGACAAAAGAGATAACTGATTTCCCCACTGAGAGAGTGATTCTTGTTTAACGCCAACTTAGCAATTTTTCAACTATATCATGGCGGGAACAAGTTATTTTTCAAGAAATAATAATTAGGTCCGCTTTGTACTAAACCAGGCTTAGTTGGATTTTTATAGTGCTAGCTCACTGAAACAACAGTCCGCGGATAGAAATGTGGCCCCACTCGGACACATTATTCTGATTCCGAACCAACTAGTCTTTATCCTTAATGCTGCGTGCTTAGCGGAGAAGCAACAAATACCAATTTTATAGTCTTTGGTTTGACCCGATCTACTGCACTCGAGGCGAGCACGCTAACCATTACACCACAGATGCGGTTAATTTTCCTACTGTGAAATTGCCATTTTTATGTAGCAACATTCCAGCAGCACATGTAATAAAGAGTATATATATCTCAGTTGATACTGTATTCCAGAGCTTGTGTTTCCTGTTCGGATGTTCTAGTTGAAATCATTGCTCCGGGAAGGTTTACGATCGACATCATGACATGGTTAACAGCTGGTTGATGTTGGTGGAACATTGTTGACCTTTAATTATAAATTCTTTTCATACAATTAAAATTTAGTAACATTTCTTTATATGTCTCTTTCAGAGGAACTTGACAATTTGGTTTCATACTGTGAACGAATGAAGAATGAATACTGGCCAGATTGGAATGAACGAATTCTTAGTAGTGAAACATACACAGATGACAACGGTGTCTTATGTAGACATGGGGTTCAAAACGGGAGACATTTATCAAAATCGTAAAACATTGGACTTGATGTATTTAATACTCAAATGAGTACGGAGATTAGCAAGTCATATTTTGATAAATCGGATATTTGAGATATGGATAGCACACACGGAAATGTGTTTTTTAATACTTAATATATGACAGAGTAAAATTGATATTAAGACATGTTAGGACCAGAACCTAAGGTCTATAAAGGACATTGTCAAGAATTTTGTTTATATAGCATAATTATTTGAGGATTTGTATATGTATTGCCCATTAGAGATATCTCAAAACTTTACATACTGGTAATATTTAAAAAAAAAAAAACATATTTGTTGAAGATCTACATTCCAACATACAATTTGTGATTCTAATCTAAAATAACAAAATATAATATGTACTTAAATTGACCTCTTCAATTTCTGCTTGAGACAAATATTGGTGGACATTTAGGTGAGAGGTCATTGTGCCTATTATTGATATTGATGGTATTGTTGACCATCACTCTTTAAATTGTCTTTTCATACAAACAAGCTGCATGACACTAAATACAAGTGTGAATTTTATTTTTTATATTTTATATTGTGTGGAAAAATAAATTATTTCTATTTTCTCTCAGTATTCTTTATTTAATAGAGTGAATTTGAAAGTTTCTAGACATTCCTTCATATTGTACTCTTGTTTAAATTCTATCATTAAACAGTTAATTAATACATGTTCATGATTATATATCATAAGTCCTGAACGAAAAGTACATAAAATAGAATATATACCACTATAAAAACTAGTACTATAATTCCCAAATTACTCTAGCCATTATCACTTTAAGCTATATATAAATATATAATCATCTCGACCTAGTTACAACTATGCAATGTAATAAAAACTTAGATATCAGATTTAGTGTACAGGGCCTGTTTCTGGAATAACCTTTATCAGGTAGGCTCAAAATCGAAAGATTGGAAAGCATTTGTTTTGGGAGCAACAAAACCTAGAGGCATAAATAGGATAATACTATCCCTGGATCGTTCAAGGATAGTAGTTGTTTAAATATTTTATATATACACCTGGCCAAAAATTAAGCAACACCTGATTTTTTTCAGAAATATTTTTTCACTGAATTCATAAATAACCACAAAATCGGTAAAATGAATTGGATTTGTTTTTTACTAGACAAATAAAGATATATAAACTACAAAGTAAACATTTGGATAGTTTTAAAGCTTTATTAATAGAGTAATATATTTTTTGGATGGGGATGGGTGTAAAATGACAGTAAAGGAAATTGAGAAAAAGTTTCGTCTAAATCTGATATTTATACACACAGATTTGGAAGTTTACATGAAAAAGACAACTTAAAGATAACATTTTTGGTGAGTACATGTGTAACCGCCACGCTTCGTCAACGCGTCGTGGCATGATATGAAACAGGAGGTATAAAGTTCTTTATGGTATCCTTTGCCATTCTTCAATTAATACATCATGAAGTTCGTCTCATTGTCGAATAACGATTGTCACGTGACAAATGGGATCGTATCTGACGATGCCTACAAGTCAACAATGGTCTTTTGATTAGGCTGCGGACTCGTAAACGAGCACAATTGAGTCTGTGGTTAACAGTTCGTACACTCACACGGCCATGTATTTCCCAGTTGTCACATAATCGGTGAGCAGTAGAAAATGGACGACAACGAGCTGACTATGAGAGAGCTCTGTCATCTTTGGATGATGTTTTACGTGGCCTACCAGAACGGAGACGTTCAAGAACTGCCCTAGCCGCCCTTACGTGGCCTACCAGAACGGAGACGTTCAAGAACTGCCCTAGCCGCCCTTACGTGGCCTACCAGAACGGAGACGTTCAAGAACTGCCCTAGCCGCCCTTACGTGGCCTACCAGAACGGAGACGTTCAAGAACTGCCTTAGCCGCCTTGCGTGGCCTACCAGAACGGAGACGTTCAAGAACTGCCTTAGCCGCCCTTACGTGGCCTACCAGAACGGAGACGTTCAAGAACTGCCTTAGCCGCCCTTACGTGGCCTACCAGAACGGAGACTTTCAAGAACTGCCTTAGCCGCCCTTACGTGGCCTACCAGAACGGAGACGTTCAAGAACTGCCCTAGCCGCCCTTACGTGGCCTACCAGAACGGAGACGTTCAAGAACTGCCTTAGCCGCCCTTACGTGGCCTACCAGAACGGAGGCGTTCAAGAACTGCCTTAGCCGCCCTTACGTGGCCTACCAGAACGGAGACGTTCAATAACTGCTCTAGCCGCCCTTACGTGGCCTACCAGAACGGAGACGTTCAAGAACTGCCTTAGCCGCCCTACTCTCTCTATGGCTCTTTAATAACCTCGAAATAACAGTGTGTGACACCACAAACTGATCGGTTATTCTGCACAGACTCAAACCAGTATTGTGAATACAAAGGACTTGTCATTTATGTGCATTTGTCTGGGCACCATCAAAATTAGAATATGAAACAACACGGGAAACAGGTTACGCTTAATTGCACGAAAACTGATGGGTTGCTTTATATATATATATATATATTATTTAGAATCTACCCCTTTACAACGGGGGTACCAATCACCAGGGTAGTAGAGATGGTGCGTCTAAGCTTATCTATTTACATCATAAGATCTTAAAAAGTATGATTAAAAGATAAATATGTACATTAAATGTGAAAGTATAAAACAAATCTTACTTATGCTACACTGTTAAATATATACATACAAATGTAGTAAGTATAAAAAAAGAGCACATCAGACATAAAAACAAATCAATATGATTTAAAAAGTGTCCAGTTCATCATTTCTAAGGTACATTCCGGTTTAAAATATCATTTCTAGCTTTAAAACACTCTAAAAGGTACGATCTTCCATAAAAATCACAAAAAGTACCAATATCATGACTAAAGCAAAACCAATGTCGCCAACTAAAAACAGTACTTTGGCACTTGGCGACAGTTCCATAAAATCAAGATCCTGTGGACAAAGGGTGGCAAAAATATCAAAGAATTTCGAACGGATGTGTTCAAGCGGTTGACATTTTAGCAGAAAATGTTCTAAATCTTCAACTTCACCTGTACCACATATAGGGCAACAATCATTTTCGGACATGTTCATCCTGAAAAGATACTTTTTCAGTTGAATGTGTTTTGTCCTTGCAAGTAACTTAAGCCGACAAGACAATAATTTGTATCATTTAAATACCGCTGTCTGCCTCCTTCTAAGCGACAATGTTGATAAATATCAAGACTGCTTTTAGTGTTCACGTCTAACATTAGTCTGTCCCTGGTAAAGTACCCATGGTTTTTTATTAAAATCATCTAGTCCGACAGATTGTGTAAGATCAGAGATCTCGCGTGAGTAGTCCCAAACCGTTTCATTGCGACGAAGCATTTCATTTAAGACACGCTTACACAATCTTTCGTCAGGTAGAGAAGCGAGCCTTTTGAAGTATGCTACTTTTTGTCGGTTAATGAAGGCATTTTAATAGGTTCCTAACCTAACTCAAGTAGGAGAGCAGACTGTGGTATATTAAGCTTTGTACTCGTAACGATTTTCGCTGCACGATATTGCCAACTGTCTAGCATAGACACGTTTGCTAATGACAGCGGCATCCAAACTGGGCACGCATGCGTAATCGAAGGCAAAAGTACAGATTTCCAGAGAGCCTCTCCAAAATTTACTCGATTAAAAGCTCCATGAAAATCCGGATCATATAATTTAACATGTTTTGTACTTTACCCTTCAGATATCCATTTACATGAAAATTCGACTTCAGTGACCTATTGATGTAATATCCAAGGTATTTGTATTCGTTTACTTCGTCGATTTTTTCTTCGCCTAAGGTCCAATTAGAAAACCGATTTTTTCATATACGAAGAAAATTAATCCACAGGTGAAGATTTATCTTTCGATTACCAATAAATGAAAGAAATATATTGTAACAATTTAGCATGAAATTTGTTTAAAAAAAAAAAAAAATACTAGCCAAAACATTTAGGAGTTGCTTAACTTTTGGCGAGGTGTATATATTATGAAAAGATATGTTCCGTTTGTCGTAATGCCAATCCGGTCCTTTCCTCATTCATGTCTTATCATCGGGTTTGTAACAAGAGTAACACGATAGGTGTCGCTCTATAGCTAGTGGAACCGGAACTGCGTTCAACTCCATGTTTTAATTGGTCATATCGTCAGTGTCTTTGTGTTTTTGACTCCGTGGTGTGATGTCAGCTATGATTTCAACATAAAAACGATGTTTGGTTCGTCTTTACTTCCATTCCATTTGTTTTGTGGAGGGTTTATGCTTTGTCTATGTTATTTGTATTTATTCATGTTAACTGGTGTCAATAACGATAATTTCCAGTGTATTTTGGGGTCACGGTGAGGGATATTGTGTTGTTGCTTCGCTCTAGGATTGGTCTATGGACAAATGTGTTAATTGTCACTAGTAAAAAAGTGGCCATGGGATGGGTCTATGAACAAATATTTTGATTACCACAAGCAAAAAGATGACATTGTGATGGGTCTATGGACTGATATTTTCATTTCCACAAGTTAAAACGATGACATTGTGATGGGTCTGTGGACTGATGTTTTAATTGCCACAAGAATAAAGATGACATTGTGATGGGTCTATGGACTGATGCTTTCATTACCACAAGTTAAACGATGACATTGTGATGGGTCTGTGGACTGATGCTTTCATTACCACAAGTTAAACGATGACATTGTGATGGGTCTGTGGACTGATGTTTTCGTTACCACAAGTTAAACGATGACACTGGGATGGGTCTATGGACTGATGTTTTCATTGTCACAAGTTAAACGATGACATTGGGATGGGTCTATGGACTGATGTTTTCATTGCCACAAGTTAAACGATGACATTGTGATGGGTCTATGGACTGATGTTTTCATTGCCACAAGTAAAGTTGTCCCTCTAGGGTGGGTCTATGAACGGATGCTGTGATTGCCACAAGTACAGTTGTCCCTCTAGGATGGGTCTATGGAAGCATATTTTGACTACCACAAGTAAAAATGGGGCACTGGGATGGATGTTTTGATTGTCACAAGTGACAAAATGGATCCTTTATGGGTCTATGGACGGATATTTTCATTGGAACAAGTATAATGGGAGTAATTTTGCCTTGCAACCAGCCATCATTGACCACTCATACATAAATTGTTGTTCATGAGAGCTGATGCAAGTTTTATTTTTTATGCAAGGAACATGACATTCGCCATACATGAGACACCCATTTACGTCATGTACTAAGGACGAGTTGAATATTGGGCATCAACTAATGTAGTATCGAGTACCCCTCGCCATGAGTGCGATTCGAATTCACAACTTAGATGATTGGTACCGATTGCATTTCCAATTACCATACGATCACGACCACGACATTCCCTCCTTAAGAGAATCAGTTATGGAAAAGTAGTTGTGTTTTGCATGAAATATCTATAGGTGATATGAGGATTCAAATTGTACAAAGGCTAAATGGTTTATGAGGGTTCAAAGTTTAACGAAGTAGTCAATGAAGAAACAATTTAAAAGCAGGTGAAGTATTGTCATCACCTGGCGTCCGTCGTCGTCGTCAGTAAACTTTTACATTTTAATCTTCTTCTCTATAACCACTGGGCCAGTTGGAACCAGAATTGATTGGAATGTTTATTGGATGGTCCCCTACAAAGTTTTTTTTGTTGTTGATCAGAAGTACGCAAAAAAACAATAGTCCTAATGATATCAAAACGAGTGTTGTTTGATTTTAATCTTATTTTCTGATACTACTGGTCCAAACTTTTTAGGAATGTTCATTGGATTTTCTATAAAGGTTTTTTCTTTGTTGATCGGAAGTACACGGTACAATAAAGAGACAAAAGGTCCAAATTTGTCATATAGGGTGTTGTCTGTTTTTTTTTCCTGTAAAGCGTTTATTCATAAACCAATCTTGATGCGGTTTTTTTTTCTGTAGCTACCTTGTAAAATTATCGTTATATAGTATGCGAACATTTTTTCATGGCATTATTTTCAGTTTTTCGGAAGGTTGAAAAGTTTCTGTGATTGGTTATTACATTTCTATGCATCTGAAAATCACTGAATTCCTGTCCTATTGTAAAGAGAGGGCAGTATCCTCCTCTTAATAAATATGTAGTATGGGAGGTTTTCATGACAATTTTAATTCATTTATGTAATATTAACTCTACAGCTCAATGTGGGTTTAAATTATTACATTTGAATGCTCCACAAAACCCAACACACTAATCTAAAATATTGAATTTATATGTGCATTAAAAGTTTTCCCAATAGTGATGACCCTTATTTATATTATGGAGTTAGTTAAAATAATGTTATTTCCAGATAATTATATAGTTTATAGACAATAACCCTCATTCCCCTCTCCCTAGTTAAATGAAATAGCCTTGATAATGTTAACATGATTTAAACCCGCCATATTTTTGTGCCTGTCCCAAGCCAGGACCTGGATTTCTTACAGCATATGTCGTGGTCATATTTTGTGTTCAGTGAGTGAAGAAGAGGGGTAGTTCCTCATAATGTTGATCATCACTGTTTAAAATTTCTTTTCATATTATTAATAAAAATTGTCATTGAACTTGCATTCTATAAGCAAATATATACTAAACATAATTTATCTATGAAAATATAAATGTGTGAATGTAAAAATCTCGTTTTGTATTTTGATGAGTGATTGAGAAAAATTGAATGTTGATATAAGAATTGAATCGTCAGTTGTCTTAAACCCTAGATTCTACATCGACTATCTCGTGATCGCCAATCCCGCTTATTGGTTTGCATGTAGTTACTAGAGATTGTCTGTTTGTTGCAAAAATATCAAGTGTGTTTTGTCCTCTTGTGGGAAAATATACCACTTGGTCCAGGCGCTACAATTTCAGCAAAAATTGATATTTAGAAGATTTTCGACCTGAGGAATGTGATAATGACAAATGCGATTTAAAAATGGCGGACATTGCAGCCATATTTTGGCAGCTATTTTCAATATGGTCGCCAAAATGCGTAAAATTTCAAAGTGCTTCAATTTCAACGAAAATTGATATGTAGGGTTTTTTCCCACATGAGGAATGTGATAGTGACAAAAGCGATTTGAAAATGGCGAGTTATTTTTTTACTGGTACACATGTTCTTGTGTATGTGATGTACCAATAAAAATGTAGATACAGTCAAACCTGCTCTAGTGACCACCTCTATTAAACAACATCGTGTATTATGTGACCTTAGATTTTATTTCCCTTCACAGTGAATTTCATATCAATTAAACCTGTATTAAGCAACCAACTGTCTTATGTGACCATATTTCACTGTTCCCTTGGAAGGTCACATAAGATAGGTTTGACTGTATCTAATTTAGTACACACAACACGTTTCTGTAATAATCTTCATCAGGTACACTCATAGTGAAAAGATTTGAAGGCCAAATAATGTAAAAGTCTTTTAAGAGCAAGTAAGCCAAAGGACCTGAACAGGAGTTATGGGACTTTGACTATTTTATACATCGTGTAACAGAGTAAGATCTTGTGAACGCAACTCCTGAAACCGTTCATCAGAATGTGTTCATGCATGATAGGATTGTTAGTCATAATATGTAATTGAGCCTGCTATGCTGCCATTTTAATTGGACAAATTTTGTGGAATATGGGACTTTGACCTTTTTCGATCTACTGTATAATAGTTGGATCTTGTTTAGACACTTAGCAAAATGTCATATGTGAAAGACCTCAAACAGTTTATTTTTGATCTGACATTTGCAAGAGGAAGTAATCAACCTTTTATATCACATGTTATTGTTTTTCTGTCTTCCTCAAGGGCTGATGTATTTAGACACAGTAGAGGGGATACCTTTACTGATATTAATATATCACATGGAAAACATACTCACATTACACCTCTTTCTATTGCGGCGGGGGACATATGACTACGTGTAGCAATCTTGTACGATTTAGAATGCACCGGGGGTCAAAATTTAAATTTCTAGAATACATTTGATAGGGCTTGTGACGAGATTAGGCTGGAGATGCAGAGCAGAAAATATCTTCGGAAGCCTAATCTTAAGGGTTCGCTTAGTGTCATTTGTGGGCGTATACTATCAACACAAAATACCAAAAGGGAATGAACAAGTTTCTTACTGCCAATTTTCAAACGGACCAGTATTATGACCGGAAGTGGACGATTTTTTTGTATTTTCCTGCCCCAAAAATATTTGCTGGGGAGTGACTTTCGGTACGTACCGAAAATTACCTGTTTGCTGTATTAATCTGTTCTGATGTTTTCCGAGAACTGATCAAACTTCCGGTCACCGTACTCGACTGAATGGTGTCAACAGGTCAAATAAGCGTTCGAAGTGAAAAGTAGAAAGAAAGATAGGGTTTATCGTCAAATTTATTCAATTTGTGACGCTTTGGTGCCAAGTGAGAGAAATTTGGGTTATTTTGAGATCGAAAATAAGGATTTGTAAATTGGCAGAAAGAAACTTGTTTATTCTCTTTTGGTATTTTGTGTTGGATAATTATCTCCCATTGATAGTATACGTCCACAAATCACACTAAGCAAACCCCTGTGCAGAAACACCACTAAAACTCCGGGCCGAGATGAACTCAGGTGATACGTAGGAGTCTGCAATTCGAGCGTCACTAATGTCACCTCATTGGCGTAGGAGATAGGGGACAAGTGCCTTCCCCACAAGGTGAGGGGTGACAAAACTATGTTTCCAAGTATTAATCAATTGAAGTGAGATATAGATATTTAAAGCACGCATAAAGTTTTTTATTTTGAGAGCCATATATAATCACTGAAACGGCTACACTTTATTGTTTATTTTAATGACCTTTCTAGCACGTCCACGTTTACAATTTCAACATATTTTGTAAGCCTCACGAGGAACACAGGTAATGATGTTCGTATAAAGAAGAAGTTGAAGATATCCGTAAATCGAAGAGCAGACAACACATTGGCAAAATGAAAAAGTACAAAAGGACAAGCAACGATCTACAAAACATAAATATAAAACTAAAGATCAATTAACACGAACCTCACACATAAACGGGGGTGAACTCAAGTGCTCCGGAAGGATAAGCAGTTCCTGCTCCACTAGTGGCACCCGTTGTGTTAATCTAGTTATAAACCCGATGATAAGTCATGAATGAGGAAAAGACCGGGAAGTGTTTACGACAAGTAGAACACATCCATGGTCAACCAAGTCATGTTGGCGACCGTAAAACTTTCGAAGTGATGATTTCAACTTGACCAAAAGGAACCCTTGGTTCAGTATCTTCCTTGTTAGCAGCAACTCTCTATCAAGGAAATCCTGATAGGAACCACAAGCTCTGGAATATCGTATCAACTGAGAGATATATACTTTATATGTAGGTTCTGCTGGAATGTTGCTACTTATAAATGGAAAGTTCACAATGGGAAAATTGAAATCATCTATATTGTCGTAAAGTTTCGTTCTTAATCGCCCCTCATTGTCAATTTAAAGGTATAGTTCAAGGTATGAAGCATACCTATATGTATCTGTGGTATCCTTTATTTCAGGCTCAATAGGATAGATGCGATCCACGAAATCACCAAACCTAGATTTATTAAGTGAAATGACATCATCTATATAGTGGAACGTGAAATAAAAGGATCGGGCTAGCTTCTTTTCGTTTTTCTTGAGAAGCCCCTCATACGAATAAAGCATCAAGTCGGTTAGAAAAGGAGCACAGTTTGTACCCATGTGTATACCGACTGTCTGTTGAAAAACACGTCCACCAAACATAACAAATTTGTTGTCAATTAAAAAGTCGAGCATGTTGATGATATCAGTTTCAGAGAACATTTTGGTAGAATCAGAGTGTTTTTATTTTTTAAATAAAATAAGATCTGTCCCTTCATAGCACAAGGTATTTGTATCAACGTTGGCCATTCTTTTTTTATGAAACACAGTTGCTCCAACTCCCTTAATATGTCCTTCACCTTAGAGTGAGGAATATTTGTGTAGAGGGTAGAGAAGTCAAATGTTTTAATGCTATTGCAGGAGGAGAAGGACCTAGATTGTATGTACTCCAACAGATCTTTAGAGTTCTTCAGAATCCGCATCTGATTCACACCACCGTTCGAGTAGCTAGTGTCACAGTAACTCTGAACCCGATAGAATGGATGTTAATAATTTGAAACAAGGTTTCTTGGAACATTTGGCAGACACAGCAATATAAGGTTGTTTGTAAGGACACTTGTGTAATTTAGGAACCCAGTAGAGTGATGGTAGATCCAGTTCTTCATCTTTTGTTGTAAAGGAACATAAAACAAACCTTTTATTGTCTAGGATTTCCTCTTTCGTAAGTGTCGTTGGGGTATATGAAGGGTTCCCAAGTGAATTGTCAATTCGTAATTCCTTTATCAAGCAGTCTATATGATGTGATTTACACACAAAAACAATATTGTTTGGGTCTTTGTCGGCGGAGACAATAACATATTTATGATGGAGGAGAGACGGGTGTTCAGCAACATTTGGGTCTTTAAAGATTGATGTAGTGGATTTTCGAAATAAACTGGCACAAGACACAAATTCGATTAAGTTGAAATGCTTGACTAATTACTGAAAACTGAAACAGCAAACAACAGCGACCAGTTAACAATGTAAACATATTCATACGAATTAAAACGAACAACCCAGACTAGAAAATCATTGAAGATTTTTTACCAAAAGCCTAACCTTCAATAACTCTTATATAATAAACCATAATAATAGAAGATCGTCACTACATAGTCACAAAGACTATTACACAGTTCACGTTTGAGGGCGATACGGGCGAAGATGTCGCCTTGTAGAGGTTGACTTCGCTTTCTTGTTGTTCAGAAGCGAAGTTCAAGTCGCCTTGTAATTTTGAAGAGTCGCCCGCGTATTTTTGCCACTTGTCATTTATGAAAATGTCAATATCGTGTTTATTGAAATTTATCGTATTTACTAAGTATTTTGAAAGTAATTTTCTTGAAAAATAATCTATTTCGGTTTAAAGAAACTGTCAGTTTTGTCGATATCAAATAAAAATGGCGACATCGGACATCAGGCACTGTGCAACGGGAAATGTTGATACAAGCTACTTTTCACCAAGCGAACTTTTATTTCTCATTTCTGTGACATAACATGTTAGTTCTCATATTTAATATGTTCATATATGCGAAGGTTTGCCATTCAAAATTCGTTGAAACCAAATTCTTATGGTTTATTGACACCAGTTGGAAAATGGAATTGATATACTGTATTTACAGGATTAACTTCCCGAAGTCGCTATTTAGTTCTCCTGGACAAAAGCAAATTGATTAGCGATAAATGTCAACTTAAGCTGTGTTGTGGCATTCCTGACCAAAGGCAAAATGTTTAATTAATCAAATATATTCAATTGGTCATTCATGATAAATGTCAACTTTACTGGTAATGGATAATATCATAAAAAAAGTAGCAATCATGGTATGTGAATTGATCACATGCCAAGTCTCATCCAATGAAAACGTGTATATTTTACCTATATAATACGGTAAACAATTTCATTTCTGTTGGGGGGGGAGGGGGTATTTATGTTGATGAACTGCAGTATTTTACGTGCAGATCAGAGGTCCTATGTCATAGGGAGAGGTGTGTCTCTAATTGGAACCAAACTTCAAGCAGTTAATTTAGCTGAATATTAATCACAGTCTCCAGGATGTGAAACACTTGAATGCTTCAACAGTAGAAACGATCTTCCACAGCACATCAGAGATCTAACAAACTCATTTGTATGATTTGTTATTTTTAAATTGTGAAAAACAGAAATAAAAACAGGGAGATTATGAATCCAAGACTGTTTGGTTTATACCTGTACTACAAATTTTAACCCATATATATATTAACTTTAAACAGGCACACATATAGTGCCTAACTCATCCTACAGTCAGTCTGGAATATTTTTATGTACAGGATATTTATACATATATACCAAAGGTGTGAATTTTATCAGCATTTTTATCTTCTTCGGTTGATCTCACAAAATTGCGGCTTGTTGAACTTATTTCTTTTTTTTTCATGAAAGTTTCTTATCCATGTATGCATATGCTTTGTTCGTCTAAGGAGTAAGACGTCTTTAAGCTAGAAGCTTTTTATCTTACAGGATATTTGTTATTCGTGGCCATCGTATGTGTACGATTTCAATTTTTCGCAGGACATCATATATGTTGTACAGACATTGCAAATGTAAAGAGTAACAAATCCGTGTTTACAATTAAGAACAGTTTGAAGATACCAACGGGGTAACCATAATCAGTATACCGAAGAACAGACAATACAATGGTCCAAACAAAAAGGACAAACAACGATCTACAAAACATATACATAAAACTAAAGAGTAACATGAACCCTATTAAATAACCGGTCGTGAACTCAGGTACTCTAGGAGTAGTTCCTGCTCCATTAGTGACACTCTCCAGCATCCATGCTGGGTGGTGGAATAGATTGTAGGAGTAGTTCCTGCTCCATTAGTGGCACTCTCCAGCATCCATGCTGGGTGGTGGAATAGATTGTAGGAGTAGTTCCTGCTCCATTAGTGGCACTCTCCAGCATCCATGCTGGGTGGTGGAATAGATTGTAGGAGTAGTTCCTGCTCCATTAGTGGCACTCTCCAGCATCCATGCTGGGTGGTGGAATAGATTCATTCTATGTTCGATGTATTGATCTCCAGCTGATTAAATAATGATTAAGTAGTAATTTTATGTTTTTGTCTTCCTGTAGATTCTTTATACTTTTCGGACTACCTACATCCCATTCTTCCACATATTTCAGGTGTTGAAAATACAAATTTGATCTATTGTATTTTCTAATTCCATAGTTCAAATCTTTTTAATATGATACTAAGCTAGTCCTAATGTACTCCTCCAGAAATTCAACACATTAAACGACAACATTTTTACACTATGGTGTTGGGTACCTTTCACTAAATAATTCTAGGTTTGGTGATATCGTTGATCGCATCTATCCTATTGAGCTAGAAATAAAGGATACCACAGATACAGATAGGTATGCTTCATACCTGGACCTGCACCTCGAAATATACAGTGAGGAGCGGTTAAGAACGAAACTTTATGACAAAAGAGATGATTTCAATTTTCCCATCATGAATTTTCCATTCATATGTAGCAACGTTCCAGCAGCACCTGCATATGGAGTATATATCTCTCAGTTGATGCGATATTCTAGAGCTTGTGGGTCCTATCAGGATTTCCTTGATAGAGGGTTGCTGCTAACAAGGAAGCTACTGAACCAAGGGTTCCTCTTAGTTAAATTGAAGTAATCACTTCGAAAGTTTTACGGTCGCCATCATGACTTGGTTGACCGTTATGGAATATCTGGGTCACAAATGACCATGTGTATGTTCCACGTGTCGCAAATACTTCCTGGTCCTTTTCTCGTTCATGACTTATTACCGGGGTTGTAACTAGATTTTCACGACGGGTATCACTAGTGGAGCAGGAACTGCTTACCCTTCCGGAACACCTGAGTTCACCCCTGGTTTTTAGTGGGGTTCGCGTTACTCGATCTTTACTTTTCTAAGTATATTTTGTAGTTCGTTGTTTGTCTTTTTGTACTTTTTCTTTTGGCCATTGTGTTGTCTGTTCTTTTTCGATATACGGATTCTGATTACCCCTTTGGTATCTTCAAAATGTCCACCTTCAACAATATTTCAGCTATATCGTGGCGGTCAGCTTGTTTGGTGGAGGCAACCGGAGGACCGAGAGAAAACCACCGACCTGCCGCAAGTCACTGACAAACTTTATCACATAATGTGGTATCGAGTACACCTCTCTATGAGGGGGATTCGAACTCACAACCTTAGTGTTGATAGGCACTGATTGCACGGGTAGTGGTACATCTAACTACCATACGATCACGACCACAATAGTCCATACAATGTTAATGTGATACGATCATCTATTATTGTGACATTTCGACAAGATATATTATTAGATGAATTATGCACGATGTAGTGAAAATATTGAATTTAAAATTTGATCCGCAGTAACAATTTGGATTTTACATGAATTTATAGTAAAGTTTATAAGTTTCAATGCAAAATACTAGATACAAATCGCTGCCGTAGCAAATAAGATTTCCAACGACATGATACATTGACATTATTTAATATATGATTGAGATGCGCTATCATATTCTTATTCTATATTTCTATTTTTCAGCAAATAATCCATTAGTACCTACCCTTCCAGAACACCCGAGTTCGCATCCGTTGTGGAAACGTTAATCTGACAACTGTAAAGTTGTTTTTTATGCATTATTTCAGCACATGCCCATTTCCAAGTTGTATGGTTCAACACGGACGTTTTTAAGCGTACATGATGAAGGTTGTTAAAATATGAATGAGAGATGAGTGATTGTTGTTTAACCCCAAATGAGTAATTGTTTCAGACATATTAAGGAGAGAACAAGTTACATTTTATGATATGCTAATGATGTTCACTTCGTACAAGACCAACAACGCTTAATTGCTTCTCTAAAGTGCTAACTCATTGAAACATCAGTCCGCATGTAGACATGTAGCCCCACTCGGACACATTACCCTGATTCCGAGCCAAACAGTATTTACCCTCCTTAATGTTGCATTCACAGCGGAGAAAGAGCAATTTCTCTTTGGTTTGACCCGACCGGGTCTCGAAACCACGACCTACCAGATTGGAGGCAAGTACAACAATTACACCACCATGTTATTCAAACTATTCACATATGTTTATAAATGTCTGGTCTGTCTATGGTGTGCATGTTTCAGCAACATAAACAGTGCGTCAAATTAATCTAAACAGAAAATACTGGCTCTAAAACAAATTCTATTGTCACTTGTATCATCAGGTTGATGACATGTAGCATACATTGTTTAGTTCCAGTTGTACTTTTTAATGTTCTTTATTGACAATCGTTTGTAGATTTCATAAATGTTGTAATCCTATTTTGGCAGCACAAACTAAAAGCCAAATGATAGAACATGTACTCTTTCACTGTATAGCATTACTGTTAATATCAATACAATATTTGTTTTGCAACATGTTCTTGTCCTCCTGAAAAAAAAACCCCTACACCTGTTTGTGTTCTTAATCTTGTCTTTCTGTTTGGAATATTACTAGGCTAACCAATGCTTTTACATGTACACCATTCGCGTTCATAGTGTTCTTGACGAATGCATAAAAAGTCTAAAATCCGTTACGAACAATTTCGAAATAAAATAGAAAGACTTAATAGATTAGTACTCAGAAGAATGTGATGCTGTAAAAAATCACACTGCAATCTCTACCATAGTGTATGACGTAATGCGGAAGCGTTGGTCTATAACCCTCAAGGTGTGCAAAATTTATAATGGCAAAATTGAAGTTTCCTGTATTGTCAAAGAAACTGGAAAGAAAAAAGATCAGAATAAAGTTGTAAATAAACAACAAAACACTTTAAACCATCAAATAACGCAACACTTTATTTTGACATCGAAAGATCTTAAACAAAAATACAGTTTACAATAACAAATGAGGTATGTTATGATAGAAGGCTAGAACAATGGGATTTCACGTTTTATTTTATACCAAAGGAATTGTTTTCCTTTTTTTTTTCATAAAAAACCCCCCAACATTTTTAAGTAATGAAATGAAACGAAACCTAAACGTGTTAAACATGATTAGGTTATGAACATCCCTAAAGCCAGACAAATATGTAATTCTTTAGCATTTAGGTACATAATTCTAACGATTGTGAATTCATTTACTTTAAAAAGTTTCATTTCTGTCAATTTCGAAGATTTTGTTCTTCAAATATTGTCCTTTTTTCTTTTGACCAGTGTATTGTCTGTTTTTCTTTTGACCACTGTATTGTCTGTTTTTCTTTTGACCAGTGTATTGTCTGTTTTTCTTTTGACCAGTGTATTGTCTGTTTTTCTTTGATTTACGTGATTTTCTTTGGTATCTTCAAACTTGTCTTTTGAATAACTGCAAATAGCAGAAATTGAAGCAAAACTTGACCTAATAACACGACTTAACTTATATACTATAGTTTTCTAGCATAGCCCACAATTAGTTTGTACCTCAAAAACAGTTATGAACTAAGATATTGTTGTGGTCTTGAGTAATAAATAAACATCAATCCCCACATTTGTGATAAGAAATAATTCAAATTCTGGTACAAAATGAAATTTTATGTAGAGTTGACAAGACCGCCGCCTTAAAACTGCACTACAATTTTATAGACTATAGCCACCTTTTATATCAATACACATAGACAACATGCTAACGTTAATATAATATGGTTCAATTTTCGGTCATACAAATATATATCATTACGAAAGACCGAACATTATTTTTTTAATGAATTTAACACTTTTGGACATCCACTAATTACACGTGACCAATATTTATGTAAGTGTTAATTTTAATCTGCTCACCAATTTCCACTTTTAACACTTTTAGTATTACGTTTATTGTCACGCGACCCAATGTTGAAAATAATTTCCTAGTGGAAGTTGAGGTCAAGGTCTATGTATTGAATTTGTTCAGTACAATACTTTCTAGAGTAGAACTGTTTGTTCTGTTAATAACAAATCATTTTGATTTCTGAATGGATTGATAACATAAACATGAACGATTATAGCTAAAAAACATAAAAACAATTAACAATAATGATCGATTCAACAAAAATATACAAAATATACATATTCACAACCGATTCCGATTGTCACAGCTATTCAGTGATATCAAGTCCCGTTGACACTCTCAATGGTTTCTTTGTCACAGAAAGCTTGGGCAACGTTTTTGATACCTTTTTTGACAGTGTCAAACGACAAAGAAAACTTGGACAAAATGTGATGGCATAGACCTATGATGGTATTTGACAGGAATCAACCAATCAGAATTCAGCTCAGGGTTGACATCACAAAACAAAAGCACATGATCTAATACGGTGGGAATGTAGAGAAAACACTAAAGTCATGTGATGAAGAGCAAAACAAACATTATTTTGCTTAATGAATTAATTGACGTTAAGTTTAATCGGAGTCATGTTTTATTACTGTTTGCATGATGTTCCTTCTCAAAACCTTTGATATACCATAAAAAAAAACTTTGATCGTGTCAAAAGACAACCTTGGAAAAACTAAAAACGTTGTCCAAATTTTCTATGATAAAGTATGTCATGGGAAACATAGATAGTGTCCACAGTGCGTTATCAATTCACCCATATGATATATGTAAAGTCTATCACACCTTTACAACGTCTGTAAATTCTGGTGGTCGCATAACTATTTCAGTTTCAGCTTTCTGTAATGGTGACACATCTTTAACATCATTTTCTTGTTTATTTCCGATGACTGGAGAACTGTGCGACTTTAATGACGCTATTCCTGTATTGTTGGTTTCTGAATTATCTTCTGTAATACTGTCGGTGGCATTTAAACTATCTGATTTAAGTGCTTGTATGCACCTCTAAAATGAATCACATTTACTTTTAAAATACGTATATTTATTATTATTGATCGTCACAAATTGCATAAATTTAAATAAATTTCTCTTAAAACATCGTTTGATATATAATAAGTGTAAACTTGTACCAAACAACATCGTACTTTCAG
This sequence comes from Gigantidas platifrons, assembly GCA_002080005.1. Lineage (NCBI taxonomy): Eukaryota > Metazoa > Mollusca > Bivalvia > Mytilida > Modiolidae > Gigantidas > Gigantidas platifrons. Next base: position 353,686 of record MJUT01038062.1, read on the forward strand.
ACAAAGTTCATAAACATTTTCCACCACAAGAAAAAATAAAATAAAAAATAAAATAAATAAAATCAGATGTACGGTATGTATTATTATTACGTATGGAGTAATTCTCAGTCGTGGGAGATTTAGAATGTTCTCTTTTTGAACTGAGTATGAGACAATGTTAACAATAAATAGCAATGTTACCACTGTAAGCCTTCCTGATGTCTTCATTTGAAAACAAAACCTGAATCTACACATCACAATGATGGCAAATACTACTGCTTTACAATACTGACTCTGAACGTCATGAGAGCTTTACAATACTGACTCTGAACGTCATGAGAGCTTTACAATACTGACTCTGAACGTCATGAGATTTTAACTTGACTTAATTCCTCTTTTTTGTCATTTACACCTTTTCAGGACCAATAACTTGTGTCATTCTGAACCTTCTCTGGTCAATGATAATATATGAGTAATTTGTTTTCACTGTCTCCATATGCACTACAAATGGGAACACCCCACAAGAGAAACTACCCAGAATAAAATCAATGTGCACATAAGGTATACCTTTGAGCCTAAAAGACACTAACATGGCATATATTTTCTTTTTAAAATTAATGAATAATAGATCGTTCTAATCTACACGATCGTCCTCCTAAATTACCTGTTTAAAGTTTCCTTTTTCTTTAAATATGGCATGAACAGCACCAAGGATCAAACAGAACGTAATAGGTGTTGTTGAAATCACCCAGCCTAATTTTTCTGCCCACTGTTCATCATAGCCCAACACAGAATAAGGATACACATAGACAGCAAAATAATATATCAGCATACCCTGCCAAATGAGAAATGTAATTGAAACAGACAATGTATCAGCATACCCTGCAAAATGAGAAATGTAATTAAAAAAAAAACAATAAAGAATCAAATGATCTATAGGAATGAGAAAAAACATGTATTTGTTTATCTATGTTAGGTTTCCACACCTCGCAATCTACATGTTTGCTTATCTATTATAGGTTTCCATACCTCGCCATCTATATGTTTGTTTATCTATGCTAGGTTTCCACACCTCGCAATCTATATGTTTGCTTATCTATTATAGGTTTCCATACCTCGCCATCTATATGTTTGTTTATCTATGTTAGGTTTCCATACCTCGCCATCTATATGTTTGTTTATCTATGTTTGGCTTCCATACCTCGCCATCTATATGTTTGTTTATCTATGTTTGGCTTCCATACCTCGCCATCTATATGTTTGTTTGCTTGTCTATGTTAGGTTTCCATACCTCGCCATCTATATGT
>MJUT01038062.1:367877-379120 GCA_002080005.1 Gigantidas platifrons
CATATACATGACTGTACACTTTCCTGGCTTAGTACATGATACCCCTAACACACATATACATGACTGTACACTTACCTGGCTTAGTACATGATACCCCTAACACACATACATGACTGTACACTTACCTGGCTTAGTACATGATATCCCTAACACACATATACATGACTGTACACTTTCCTGGCTTAGTACATGATACCTCTAACACACATATACATGACTGTACACTTTCCTGGCTTGGTACAGACACTTCCATAAAAAGTGACGGTATTAAACTAGTTTCATGTCCCCAATGAAGTACTAGTAATTAAAATGTGTGTTATTTCATAATTAGGACGTTCAAATGACTATGATCATTTATCGAAATGAATGTTTATCAAAAATCAACTTCTTGCCTGGTCATTGTAATGTATCATTGTCTATATATTGATTTTGAAGTGTTTTATGTTAGCAAAATATGAAAAAAAAAACTATTCACCATTAGAAATGGAGAATCGTATCTAGACTCACTCACGATTTTGTGACGGCCGACTCACTCACGGTTTTGTGACGGCCGACTCACTCACGGTTTTGTGACGGCCGATATTATGTTTTTATTTCAATATATTTCACCGGTGTTGTATTTTCTGTCCGGAATATGATTTTTTGACTGACCCCTCTACTCTAGTGGGCATTTCACCATTATGTATTACACGTATAAAACTCATTCAGTGTAATAAAAACATATTATAAATATTCATTGAAACAAAGAGGAGTATATCAATAAAGCGCTCTCTCTCTATAAAATATTGTAAGATTTAATAACGAACATTATTGAAGGAAAATAAGAGTATGTTTTATTAAAGCACTATGCTTTGTTTAAAAAATTTTGAATAGTAGTATATGAAGACTGGATTGTTTTCTGCTTCTAAGAATTGTGCTCTAAAAAAAAGACAAAAAAAGACACACTGAGTATGAAACAGAGTATGATATGTCCTGATTTACTTGACAAACTGAGTATGATATGTCCTGATTTACTTGACAAACTGAGTATGATATGTCCTGATTTACTTGAGCTGATTTTGACCATCCTATTTCCGTCTATTGGTTATCTTGCTCACAAAGACTTTTAAATTATTTGGCTTTTCAATCTTTTGCCTTTGATCTTATCTCGTGAAGGTTATTCCAGAAATATGTCACATACACTAAATTAGATATCTACGTTTTTATTACTGAAACATTATCGAATTAATCGGTTTCAAGGACTAGTTTTGGTTCAGACAAAGTTCTTATGGAAAGATTATGTTCTAACTGCCCTTGAAAGGGTATTTTATATATAGACGTGAACGTGACTCGAAGCACTTGTAAAAGTCTAAGATGAGTTTGTAGGTATCGTTTATGTGTCTACACCTAATATTACAAAATAACCACACAATTAAAGCTGAAAACAATACATTTTTTTAAAACACGGTAAACGAGAGTTTTGTGCAGAATTTTACTACCATTTTTAAAATATGCATTTTATTTAACCATAACCTTTCATTATTGCTGCACTCATCTGAAATTTGACATTTCCCCCGATTTTTACCGCCCAAATAGAGGTGGGAGTAAACTAACTAGAGGTAGCAGCCAGGTAAATCTTACCTCGATAGAGACAGAGACTAGTGTATAGGCATATTTTCCCACTCCATTTTTAAACTTTAAAATCTTTCTAAAAGTTCACATAAAATTTCTTCATAAACCTATTTTTTGACATCTTGACATATATATAAACATCGCAAGAATGGGTAAAACAAAGGACTTGTCAAAAGATTGTGAAAACATTGTGTTAAATCTATTCAAGTTTTTTCAGCTTGAGAAGGCCAGAGGAAGACCACTTTATTCCCCAGATAATTTGATTAAAAGAACATGCAAGGCTGCTGGCATATGGCAAATCTAACTTCAGTGAATTCATTAACAGAAAAGACCGTTCTTTTTCGAATTATTTCCGAAAGATTGAAATAACTTGGTCAAATTAAAAACCAGTAATTATGGAAATTTATTATTTCACCCTTTTTTCAAAATGTTCCAGTTAAATCTCAGGTAAGCCTGTGTATAAATGTCACGTAGTCAAATGCATTAACCATGAAGGGAACAATAGCCTTCTCCGGCACTTCGACGAGAGACAATAGACCAGCTGCGGGACCCCGTCGTTCCTATTGTTATATGGGATTACGTCCGCGGTGAGTTGGCTGTCACATTTAACGAGCAAACTTGGCGTATTTTGAAGAACTTTGCCTGAAATAAAGACCAAAATATCGCTAAAAATTGGTAATTTTTCTGATGAGCAGGGCCTTCAGAATAATTTCAACCGTAAATATTCATGCAATTCCAAAATGGTAGTAAAATTCCTGACAAAACTCTCGTTGGATACGTTAAAAAAAATATACGGTTTACGAAATATTTAGATTTTTCCGTTTTCTAATAAAAAAATTATTACTTTTTTAACAGAACGTTTAAAACAAAACAAAGGAACAACAGCTGATGTAACATGAACTGAAATATGAGGACGGTCATGACATTGACGGGTCAACAACTCAGATATTTCCCCTATATTTCATATAAAACCATTATCTAAAAAAAAAATCTCCTGAAGTCAATTTGTATCCGATTTTCTTGTCAACTTTAAAAGCAGAATTAACAAGAGTTTATATTAATTGTTTACTATAACCTTTTCGAAATTATATTTGCATGCCTCTACGATATAAACACAAATGTAAATGCTCGAAATCACAAATTTCATGATCATATAGTAACATTCGGTGGAATCATGGTTTAAAGAAAAGAAATGAAATTATTGGAAATTATAGGAAGAAAAAATTACCTCACAAGAGGTTTACAAAAAATCATGGTTTTATATAACATATATAGGAAATACTTGAGTGCGGAAAGACTGTTGACCTTTTACTGTTGTTTTAGCTAAAAGTATTGATTTCCAGGAGGGTGAACAAGACGATTAATCAACACTTCAAACTCTGAATAAATTACAATTAAAAACAATCCTTTCTACTGTAAACCACATGATCACATATCACTTTATGTTTGCACATCTGGAGTAAAATAACCTTGCAGGTTTAAGAACGAATGTACAGTATAGTATATGAATAATTTATCAAATTTTGAATATATTATATGAACAAAGTATAGGAATAAGTGTGCAAATACGCCGTGAAATCAATATCAAATAAATATGATTGCTTTGAAAATATAACATCTGAAAAGAAATCATGAAAAATACCTTTGATCCAATCCAAGAAACTAATAATACAAAGAACTACGTATTACACCTTGTTGTTTTTTAATACTATATCGTTATTTTATGACGATTATTACACGATAATGATTGTTTTTCGCCTTGAATTATTCGATATTCACTATTCAGTCTTTTCGTAGTCATATTTTCCAGTTTGACATAGTTTATTCTGATCTTCGTTACGTCCTTTGAGTTACTCTAACCACAGGGATTGTCTATTGTGTTTTTTTTTGTCTTTGCTGTATATCGACGTGGACATGTTGTATCTTTTCCCGATAGTTTATTCACCGATAAAGTTGAGAAATGTTATAATATATCTGGAGGTATCACCCGCACGCATCTCTACATAAGTCTCTTATATTTTTATGACAGAAACAACAATTTTCGATATCTCCACCATACAGATCTCCACATGTAGCACAGACCCTGGCATATCTTATTACTTTATGTAAAGGTACTTCCATCAGATCACAATGTGAACAGGTATGGTGTGTGATGGTAATGGTGATGTGAAGACAGACAATGATAAGGCAAATATTGAGGGATTTTCCCTGAAAAAAGCAAAGAAAACGCAATTGTTAATAACATATCTTATATATATATATATATATATACAATGTATATATATATATATGTAATCCTTTGGATGAAATGTAAATATCAATTTTAACAAAGTGCACTTGCATGTAATATTAATGAAAAAAAGTGATTAACAAAATTTACTAAATACTAAAATGTGTATTTTTGGCGAAAAAAATGTAAAATATACATCTATTTTTTTTTTTTTTTTTTAAATTAAGGGAAACAAAATCAAACAGACAAAATGTATATCATAATATTTAAGGTAAAATGTGCATTAAAAAGTACAGTTTATATAAAACACAGTTTATAATGTCGTTTGAAATCAACTAACCATTTCTATCACTGCAGTACAAACAGGAGAGCATATGTGTCAATCTATTAATGTTAAACGTCTATATATATATATAATATCCCACACCTGTGATACAAAATTATTGACCTTTGCAAGTTCAAATAGTACATGTCATTTCCGATGGCCCCCATGTCATTTGCATTTCCTTATCCGTAGTAACTGAGACGTGACATATGTAAGAATAATAACTCTATAGATTTATCTTACAATGGATACCCCCCATGGAAAAGACTGTTTTCATATTTTTCAACATTCTTAGATGAGTAACAGGGACAAAGTTTATTTCGTATATTGTTTGGCTATTACAAATACGTGATATTACTAATAAAAAGTAAAAAAAATAAACAATCAATTAATCTGACGCAATTTTCCCAAATGCGCAAAATAATATGTATTTTCCAATGGCAATGTCTCTTATCAATAATTTTGATTGGAGTTTGGTTCGAAAAAAAACCTATCGCATCTTAAACGGTATTATTGAAGGGAAAACCTGCAAAGATTGAAAATTATTATCCACTGTAGTGGATATTTTACAAAAATATCATCAAATAAGGTAAAAGATATGAATAAGGCCCATTTTTCAACCCTTTTATGAAAACTAACACGTCACATTTACACAGGCACTTGGACTATTGAACTATAATTATACGTTTATCTTTTTTGTCTCCTATTGCATGTAGCTTTATAGGTAAAATTGTGTACAGTAATCCTCTCATAACAGAATTCTGACGATTTAATACTCGACTTATGTATATAATACAGCCATTAGTGATCTTTTAAACACTTGCAAATTACACACCTCAATCATGTATATAATACAGCCATTAGTGATCTTTTAAACACTTGCAAATTACACACCTCAATCACGACTTTATCATGTTCTAAAAATTGTTATAAATTGTGAATAAGAAAATATAAATAATAAACCTTAAACCATATGACAGTTTTATGGAATTTTTATTGTATTTAACTAACATGCTCACACACATTTCTATTGTATGTGTATTTAAATCGATCGTGCACGTGGAAAATACTTTTATCAGATATCAAAAAGAGGCTAAACTTACTGATTAGTTGTACAAAAATGTAACACGAGTTACAATTGTTAATCAAACTAACTTTAAAGAACACAATGTAATAGATATGGCAGTTCTCTGATTTACATGTTAGCATTGGAAATATGTGTCCAAGAAAATGTTTCTAAACTGTAAAATATAGAAATTCAACATGCTTATTAACTGTTCAAATTAATAATATCGATTGATTGATTGATTGATTGATTGATTGATTGTTGTTAACGTCAAAGAATCAACATTCCACGTGACCATAAATGAATGGATGATTTGTTTAGCATAGAAAAGATAATAGATAGTGTCTGATGATATTGCCTTTCAATGGGCCACCGATAACTTCTATTAACAGCATTTTGTTCACTAGGAGTTGCTACACGTTACGTACAAGGGTGCAAAAGGCATGTCATTTATCAACCAAAATAGTGAACATATGGTCGTTTTCGAAGCTATAGTCATTTTCAATTATGGTATTCCTGTTTTATCTTGTTCATCTGTCAGAAAGGAACGATGCGAGGATATTCTCAATCTTAAATAGCAATGAAAGAGCTCTCGATAGTGAATGAAAATTAAAGGAAAACAATAATTAACAAATAGTTCACGGCACTGAGGGCCATATAGCAGTTTATGGACCGGGATGTCACCCACAAAATAGTATATGGATCGAAGCAAAGCTGAAGTCCAAATAGTATTTTGTGGGTGGCAGTCCACTACCGGTCCATATAACGTTATATGGACCGGCTGCGCTAACAAAGACAAATAGGGAAAATAAAAACGTAAAGTATAATATAAACAAATACTTACATATTTTAGATCAGATCTGACTTCATCAAACACAATGTAAGAATAACTGGATCGGAAAATGGTCGCGACCTTTGTTCCAAGGTTTATTTTGATAATGATCATGATGAAGCGATTGTTTCTGTGTTGTCACCATGGAAATCGACCAACGCATTAATTTAACAATTTAATTCATAACACAGATAGATGAATTAAGTGGATGTACCAATGCATATTGTACAGTCTGTATGTACTATAAACAATAGAAATACTAGTAGGTCTGATTTCGTAATATGGAAATCGTATATATATACTAAACAACAGTGTTCAGTGAGTGTAGGTAGGAAGTGATTGTTCATTTTGTTGATATTGGTGGAATTTCTTTTCTTTCTTTTTTTTTAAATTTAATTAATTTTCCATGTTACCGAAAGACACCTAAAGAAAAAGCCAACATCAGACTTTTGTTTTATGTGACAACCGTTTTGATAATAAGTTATCTTCAAATGAATAACTTAACCAAGACATAGACAAAGAACTATAAATAATTATTGCTGTTTGACACAGATATTCTAGATACATAACATTTGTGAAGGTTCGGTGTTCCCATTTAATAAACTGTTACTTTCTGTATCAGACGGGCATATCTGTATTCAACTTCATCACGTGTGGTGGGCCTTATACAATTAACGAGTCAAATTTACATACCAAATATCGAAGAGCAAGAAAAAACAAATAATTAAAAACAAATTCCCAAAACTAGCTAGGGTCTACCCATGCGAGAAACCAATGTTTATAAGAAGGGTTTGAAGATACCAAAGGGGGGTAATCAAAATCCGTACTTCGAAGAAGAATAGACAACACAACAAATTTCATGTCAGTGCAGATATGTTGACAACGTGGTTGTGTTCATATTAATATATATCGAATGTAGCTGTCAGTATAACAATTTCAAATGACAATATAGATGGTAACTAACTTCTTGACTGTATATATACTTACTGTATCCCGTAATGAAAGGTACTATGCTGACAATAATTAGCGTAAATACCAGTCTGTCTACATAGCTGTTTATCAACATGTAGACGAACAAGCCTCCCTATAAAAGGTCATAAATAATAACGTTACTATTAGACAAATGGAAACATACAAAACAATACATGGAACAAAAATAAATAAAAGTCAGGAGCGATACAAGATTCTCTTATCTATGCTGGGTACTTATCATATACAGGTCTAATACACACATCCGATCAAAGGGGAAAAAAGTAACATCGGGACCACGTCCTTAAACCAATAAATGATGATGATCTTTAAGATTAGTTACTAGTTATCTCTGGTGATGTAATTTATCTGAAAAATGTAGACCGCTACTTTGAAAAGCTGTGTCACAAATTTTGAAATAGTTTGGATTAAGTAGACATCGTAATGGAGTGATGGAGGAATTTTTATGACTTTCAATATATATAATAATATATAATAAATAAACTAAAAAAAAATCTCAATTGTAGGACTAAGCTGTTCTGTTGTGAAAATGGGCCAGATGGCATACATTGTATCATTAATTTAAAACTATTAGCTTCGTTTACATGATGATTATTTATGGTAATATACATTCATTTCATTATTTTATTCGTATATCTAGAGAGTGTGTATGTTACTGTCTGTTGTGGTGGGTGGTATCGTCACGCTTTCTGTTTAAGTGTTGTGCTGCTGTAATCGTGTTTTCAGATACATTGTTCTGCTGTGTATTCCCACAAACTGGACACCATTAGATGACTCTGTCTCGTTTGTATGTACTTCTTAATATTGGAATAACAATTAAGTCAATATTTATTGATTTTTTTCTTCGAGTGTCATCAATCAATTTTTCCTGACTGAGATTAAGTTATTGGTGAAGTAAAATAAATATAATTCATTGACATCTGAATTCACATCGCAGATTGTTTCATATTTCAAATCTAGCTAGAAGCTAATTTTCTTATTAGCAATACGTGGAATACAAAAATAGCTATGATAGATGATGAATCTCTACCCGGACAGACGAAACGGAAATTTAACGTAATTTTACAAATTAAAGAATGAATTTGGAATCCTACATAGCACCAGAATGATGATAACTAATACAGACTTATCTAGATTAATGATAAACATTCATCTTTAATTCAACATTAAATAATAATAAAAAAAAAATACAAAAATGAAAAAACGATCCAAATAGCGAAAGAAACATGTGATGTTTTGCTTTGGTTTGATAAGCATACCCTTTTCCATGTATAATACCTGTGCTAATCTTGTTTACATGCACATGCATCTAGTATCTAAGCAACGACGCAGCAATACAAAACAAACATTTTCTACATTTCTCCTACACCCTCATCATGACTGTAAATCACGATAACATTAAACATCACACAAAATATCGCCGTACATACGTTTATTTGATATACTTTTTAATTTGAATTTAAATCGAACACGTAAAGATAAGTTACAGATGGATTCATCAAATAATGACTGAATTTATATTAAATTTAACATTTAGAGCTATTATATCACATGGGATTAAAGTACACAATATTACGTAGTAAATGGGTGGGAGCAACACCCATAATTAGTGTTTCTATTTCAATATGCTATCGTGACAGACAACCACGACGGACCAAACAATAATTAGAGATGTGCATGGCCGAGTGTGTACGGTGGTTGATTTTTGACCCCACATGTAACACTACTCACGCAGGATCGTTGCGTACTCGATACCCACATGACGTCTAATGATATCCGCCGATTTTCTATATCTCACAATTCAAATGGATCAATTCAATTGCTTACAGTAACACTGATGTTATTAATCAATTTGATCATGTTTAAAAACTGCTTAAGAAATATGACATAATATCACCTTTGTGTCAACAAAATTCGTAAATGAAATTGTATCTATGTCTAAGCATTCATTACATTATTGAAACAAACTTTATTTTAACCTGAATGTTTGTTTCTAAATGATTCCTCCTGATGTTCATTCATATGTATCTGAAATGCATTAATACTTACTTGCGTTGCAAATGGTATACTCAGCAAGAAAGAAAAGAGACAAGCAATGGCGATTAAGTATTCACGTCGATGAATTCTCTTCATAACTATCTTTGGAACTGAGGGAAGCAAGGAATCCCAAATAACTGATAAATGTATAACCTACAATATTTACAGATGACAATTAATTGCAACTCATTTGAAACAGATTGAACAAAATGTAAAATAGATTCAACCAACAGTGCAACAAACAATGTCAGTATATGTTGTATATTTATGCATTAGAGATATATTAGTACATATAATACACGCAAATGGCCGAAAGACAAACCCAGCCAACTAAAGTCAGAAGACAAACACAGTCAGTGTACTCAAGTCAGAAGACAAGCGCCGGGTACCAATACCAAAAGACAAGCGCTGAGTACCGAAGTCAGAAGACAAGAACCGAGAACCCGAGTCAGAAGACAAACGCCGAGTACCCATGTTAAAAGACCTTACACAGAGTACTCAAAGTAGCAGACAAACACCGAGTAAGTAGAGTTTGAAGATACAAAAGGGGTAACCAGAATCCGTAAGTCGAAGATGGACAGACAACAACAATGGCCATAAGAAAAAAAGACAAAAGGACAAACAACGATCTACAAAACATACACATAAAACTAAAAATCGAGAAATATGAACCCCACTAAAAAACCGGAGGTGAACCCAGGTGATCCGGAAGGGTAGGCAGTTCGTGTTACACATCCGGTGATAAGTTATGAATGAGGAAAGGACTGGAAAGTGTATACGACAAGTGGAATATATCTAAGTTAGAAGACAAGCACAGTGTACTCATATCATAAGACAACGTCGAGTACCCAAGTCAGATGACACACAGAGTAACCAAGTCTAAGCACTAAGGTAATATTACACAAGTCTGTTGACGAACATATCATTCAAGTCAGAGCACAAACACAGAGTGTCCATGTCTAAAGTATAATACCCAAGTCAGAAGACAAACACAGAATACCGAAGTCAAAAGAGATAACCCACATACAAAGTCAGAAGACAAACACAGAATACCGAAGTCAAAAGAGATAACCCACATGCAAAGGAATAGAACAGTACAAACACAGAGTGTCCATGTCTAAAGTATAATACCCAAGTCAGAAGACAAACACAGAATACCGAAGTCAAAAGAGATAACCCGCATACAAAGGAATAGAACAGTACAAAAACAGAGTGTCCATGTCTAAAATATAATACCCAAGTCAGAAGACAAACACAGAATACCGAAGTCAAAAGAGATAACCCGCATACAAAGGAATAGAACAGTACAAAAACAGAGGCAAGACAAAACATATGTTAAATTTCGTTATCTAAATAATATGTAAATGAAAAAGCGCCGAAAACATCACTGGTGTGTGGAAGGATGCATTGTTAATATGAACATTTTTTTTATAACAAAGCTGCTCACCCAGTTATATATGAGGGTTGATATCTTACTCACATAGGGGAAACACTTAACATGACCACACCATGTCACTTAAAGGGGACGTTTGGGCTTAAAAAATAAGTAATACACCGCCACTATTTATCGAAGTGCCTGTACCAAACCAGGAAAGTTAGTGTTCATATGGGTATTGATTTTGTCTCTCTCTCTACGATTATTCGATCTGACTTGGGATTATTCCGACAGTGTGGGTTTTCTTTTTCATTTTATTAACTGATCAGTTATCACTAAACCCCGTGATAGTTTTTTTTTGTGATACGTCAATTGATATCTGTTGACATATACATATATTTAGAACACAACTGACCAATGAAAAAGTGATAATTATTTGGCATGACGTCAGTGGTCAACATACTGCCCGAAGTAATATAGACAAAAACCACAAGAATATCACCTCTTACTAGACAATGAAATAACATTAAAATTGTAGTAATGTCGTATAATATAACATATAATGCAATACAACCTTACATATCAAATTTAATAACATTAAAATTGTAGTAATGTCGTATTTATGTAATATAACATTTAATGCAATAAAACCATACATATCAAATTTAAATAACATTAAAATTGTAGTAATGTCGTATTTATGTAATATAACATATAATACAATAAAACCTTACATATCAAATTTAATAACATTAAAATTGTAGTAATGTCGTATTA
>MJUT01038062.1:387618-411654 GCA_002080005.1 Gigantidas platifrons
TGCACGGTAGGCTATCTCAGCCCATGGCCTACAGGAATCGATACCGTCAATCTTGACAACATCTGCAATCTGACATAAAGAAGTGGCTTCCCGTGTTTCTGTCTTTGGAGTGTGTTATGGAACACAAGTGAAAAGTTTTAATCTCTAAAATCTTAAAGACGAGAACCCATGCAGGAACATGAATTTTCACCAATTGAATAAATAAATAAAATATAAAACATAAAATATTATATCCCAGGTGAGTGTCCTCCATACATGACATATATTGTAAATTTGTTATTTATAAGAAAGGTTTGAAGATATCAAGCTGTCAATCAACATAAAAATGACAAAAAGAAAAAAAAATCAATGATCACCAAAAACGTTACACAGAAAATTCAAGATTGGGCAACATGAATACGCTAAACTTGGAGGTCGGACATATGTAAACAGTACCTGCTCCACTAGTGACATCCGTCGTGTTATTGATGTTGAACATCCGATAAGTCGTATGCAATGATAAATCATGAGCGAGGAAAGAAGGACGGGATTGTTACTATGACAAACATATCCGTGGTCATCTCTGACACAGATAATCCGTCACGGTTAATCAATCTCGGTGTATGGCAAAAGCTTAATTCATGGGTAGATTGCCTTCAATCAGTCAAGATACGACAATCTCGTAATGGTGAAATAATTTGGTCACCTCAATATTGATGGAAGTGTGTTATTGCACTCTAATGTTTTGTTTCTTTTTTGTGAAAATATCCAGCTAGAAGAAATTTTAAATTGAGTTTGATGACATTTACTTGATACTTCTTGTTTTTCAGTATGATACATATATATATCATTACCATGGGCAACACTCAACACTTCTAGGACAGAATGGTGTATCATGATTACAAAACAAGTGTTGAGAACAAACAAGTTATATATCTTATGCAATTTCACGCAACATGTATTCAGCAAGGCCATTTTAACTAGCTTGAAATTTGTATGAAAAACATTTTAAATGGCTCAACACTTCTCGCATTTGACTAATCGTAGTTTCCACATAAATAATCACGAGACAGTAATTTCCGCGTCTTTTTGTGGTAATTCGTACGAGAGTTTATCATATACTGTATACAATTAATAGAATTACAGTCAACACAATTGTATTGAAATATGTTTTGGTTGCTTGATGTTGTATTTAGTAAACCCAAAGGGCCGTAGTGGTCGTGATCGTAAGGTTGTTGGATTTACAATTACATATGCAATCAGTTTCTATCACCACTGAAGTTGTGAGCTCAAATCCCGATCATTGGCGAGGTGTACTCGATACAACATTATGTGGTAAAGTTTGTCAGTGACTTCCTACAGGTCTGTGGTTTTCTACGGATACTCTGGTTTCATCCAATAAAAGTAACCTCCACGATATAACTGAAATATTGTTGAAAGTGGCGTTAAACACAACAATCCTAACGATATTTAGGGCAATCATAACACAAGACAAACAGTTTGGGATCCCCTTAACCCCGCCACATTTTGGTGTCTGTCCTAAACCAGGACCTGGATTGCCACCATCACATGTCATGGTCTTTGCTATGTTCAATGAATTGAGGTGAGAGGTGATTGTTGGTTTTGTTGGTATTGTTTGAATTGTTGACTATCACTGTTTACACTTTCTGTTCATAATTCTAGTCAGTATTATTACTGGTCTACCTTACATATCCTAAACATAATTTCAACTTTAAAATGATTATGAATTAAACCCTTGTTCTCGTTTACTATTGATTAATATACTATACTCTATTTACCTGGTGTATCATTCCAAATAAGAAGCAGCACATAAATAGACACAACGCAATCACAGGATGGTGTCGTACAGTGGAAAATATACCAAGGAACAAATATGACAACCCTGTAAGTAATTATATATATATGCATACAATATGAATACATCTTATTCAGAAGAATGATGAGCTTTAAATTGACAAGGGAGCATTTCTACACTGACCAATATGTTCTCGAAAGTACATAAAAAGAACGGTGTATAATTACAGTTATATCATGTTTATATCAAGAATAAAACGTTGTCTTCAGATAATTCGATCATCACTATTTAACTCCTTGGAAGAATGATTAATTTCTTAAATGTTAAAATCACACGTGCATTAAATTTTCTACTACAAATTCAAATGATGTCACTGATCAAGAAGCCTGGGTGTTTTCATTATTTCAGTACACAAAGGTCAAGAGTTGTTTGTGGAATGCTGAGGCCATGCGGTATCCTTAATATTATTTTGAGCTTGATTCTTCCATTTAAACAAATAATATTTATATCTCCATGCTTTTAATGCTTATGTCAGCCATTTTCTGTGCCTAGAAACATTTGTCCTTTATGTTTTGATCATTGCATTGTCCGTCCTTCTTCGATTTACTAGAGGATGTGCCGGGGGTAGAATAGGCACCAGGTTTCTCTGCCCTAGAGGCAATAGTCCTCTAAAAGGGGTCAACCCCGCGGGAACCCTGGGGTATAGAAATGAGACCGAGAGCTTCTTCGGGTTGAAGGGGCGTCCGTTGGTTGTGCGGGATGTATAAATTCACAACCAACCCGTCCTTCGGATGAGACGTAAATAAACCCGAGGTCCCGTGTTGAGAAATTGACACCCTCTTCGCACATTAAAGAACCCAGTGTAACAGTTCATTATGAGTGGTCCATAGGAGACCTGTTGCACTGGCTAAATTATCCGCCCCTACCCATCACCTTTCCTTGTTTCGAGTCCCGTGGCGTTTAAATTTTTAAATGTTTTCGTCCTGACTATAGCTGAAAAATTGCTCGCTGGACGTTAAACACCAATCAATCAATCAATCAATCAATCAATCAATCAATTAACGACCTCTGACTACCCCTTTGGTATCTTTAAACTTTCTGATACTTTATTGATATTTTACCTGG
The DNA here is from genome assembly GCA_002080005.1 of Gigantidas platifrons. Taxonomy (NCBI): domain Eukaryota; kingdom Metazoa; phylum Mollusca; class Bivalvia; order Mytilida; family Modiolidae; genus Gigantidas; species Gigantidas platifrons. Next base: position 390,539 of record MJUT01038062.1, read on the forward strand.
TTTTATCCCCTTCTGTAGCGCTATAAAGCCATCATCACCGCTGACGTCATAGTATGGTGTCAATGCCAGATACGTCACAATAGGAAATATGCTGTATGCAATTATCAACAAAGAAACGGCCCTAAAATGATAAACAACAATTAGCAACTTAAAATCATAGGCTTATACAAATAATACACAACATAATAAAAACTAGAACTGTGGAAAGAAATGTTATTTGTTGTTTTGGGAGAATGTATTGGTTCGTGTGTGTGTTTGTTTACGAACGTTATTATGTGCTACTCTGTGGTCCTCGTGCTACAAATGTTTATGGTTTGCATATTTGTTTCGCTGCTAGAAATGTATGAATCAAACGATGATGGTCGACATAATGTGTTAGCACCTACATTTCTATCATCTATTTATGGTGTTTTAGATTCATTGATATTTTATAAGTATTTCATTACAAATAATAATGATTCACAGTAATGTATGTTTGATATGGGAATTTAAATTTGCAAAAACATGAAAAAGCAAGTTGTATCTCACGTTTATAGGACACAAATTAATGCTAGTCTGACAGTCAAGAATATTATTAAAATGGATAAACATTAGATGGAATGGGCGGATGCAACATGAGTATGAAACAAAGATAACCAACATTAACATAAACAACCAGAACTCAAAGCTGAAAATAAGAAAAACATCTACATTCTTTGATGTGATATTCTGAAGGAAAGTGTATCAATGTAGTGTCTTCATAGATGATATAATATTCATGTCAACCATTATTACACGACAGTAATTGATTCCAGTCGTAAGTTTCTGTATTAGGAAATATATAACATAATACAAATTTTAAAATAACGACACGTAATTAATTTTGTCACCATACCAACATAAATATGACATAAAATAGCGTTGTATAATAATGGACATGTCAAGAACGTCTGGTATATTTAAACTTACGTGTTTATGACTGCTTTCTTGTTGTACAGTCTTGATCCCAGAAGAGGAAGTACACCAGACCATAGTCCAATACTGTTAATATGTAGCAGTAGAGCATCTACCCATAACTGAAATAGTCAATAGTATTACAGAAAAATACTGAACTAGCAGGGAATTATTTATAACTGGCCAAAGACATATAAGGAATCTCCATCGTTAAGAAAATGTTGTGATAATTTATAAAAAAAAATCAGTTCGAGTAGAAATCGGATACAGAACATATAAAGTCGAGTCCAACTATATTAGTTATACAAAGTCGAGTCGACCTGTATTAGTTAGATTTATTTATTACTACGATAAATGTTAAATACCAATTAGAGGAGTATTAAAACAAGTTTGAATACGATGTCTAAATAAAAAATGACAAATAGACAAACAGAAAAGATTGAGTAAAAGGAACCTCGCTAAAACTCGGGAGTGAATCACAATATCGATAGAAAAATGGGCAGTTTTAGTTGTTGTATGCTGAATGATAAGAACAACCAACATCTAAAATGATCAGATTTAGATGATATTGGTGGAATTGATGACCATCGCTGTTTAAACTTTCTTTTCCTAACTAACATCTACAATTGACAGTTTTAAGTATTGTATCCCTGACGAGGTATTTAGCTATAACTGTTCTTGACAGTTTTAAATGTTGTATCCCTAACGAGGTATTTAGCTATAACTGTTCTTGACAGTGTTAAGTGTTGTATCCCTGACGAGGTATTTAGCTATAACTGTCCTTGACAGTTTTAAATGTTGTATCCCTGACGAGGTATTTAGCTATAGCTGTTCTTGACAGTTTTAAATGTTGTATCCCTGACGAGGTATTTAGCTATAACTGTTCTTGACAGTGTTAAGTGTTGTATCCCTAACGAGGTATTTAGCTATAGCTGTTCTTGACAGTTTTAAATGTTGTATCCCTGACGAGGTATTTAGCTATGACTGTTATTGACAGTTTGAAATGTTGTATCCCTGACGAGGTATTTAGCTATAACTGTTCTTGACAGTTTTAAATGTTGTATCCGTGACGAGGTATTTAGCTATAGCTGTTCTTGATTTAAACATATTTTATTGATGAATTACTTATTACATTTTTTTCCACAATACAATATAACATAGGATTCAGAAATAAGCGTAACGCTTATTTTAATCCGTTTCCTAAGCTGTTCTTGACAGTTTTAAATGTTGTATCCCTGACGAGGTATTTAGCTATGACTGTTATTGGCAGTTTTAAATGTTGTATCCCTGACGAGGTATTTAGCTATAACTGTTATTGAAACACTTATTGTGTTGAAGGTTTTATAGTGGACAAGATAACCAAATATACATTGACGAGGAAATTGGTGGAAAATATCGATACTTTCTATTTCAACTTCAAGAAAAGTATATATTCAGGATTAATCGCAAGATAATCATGGACATCTTTATACTGGAAGCTTGACAGTCAATTCACGATCTAACAGATAATTATGTATTATTAGCGAATAAACCATGCCCAGAAAAGACGTTAATTATTTAGATTTTTGGTTAGCACTTATTAAAAAGAACAGACTGAGTTGTCACGATTACAAAATTAGCGTTGCAAGCAAGTCATTTTTATATCTAACAATTTTACACAATATATTTTCAGCAATGCTTTTTTTTACATTTATATGAAAAACATCTTAAATTGGCAACTATGTGTCTTGAATGTTTTATTTAATGTCAAACATTATCTCAACACTTCCTTATTTGACTAATCATAGTCACCAAATAACTGAGCATGCCACTGTAATTTTCACAACATAATGTTAGTGGTAATCATGTATATATACATATACATACTCATATTTTCCTCGAGATCCCGAAAAATAAACTATATTTCACGTTTTAGAAAAAATCACTTGATTTCCCCTTTTCAAAAATCCACTTTATTTTCCGTGTTCATAAATACTTTTTATATCTCGTTTCCAAAAAGTCAACTTCATTTCCCGTTTTCAAAGAATTACTTTATTTTTGGTTTTCAAAAATCCATTTTATTTCTAGTTTTCAAAAATCCATTTTATTTCCCGTTTTCAAAAATCCATTTTATTTCTAGTTTTCAAAAATCCATTTTATTTCCCGTTTTCAAAAATACACTTTATTTCCCGTTTTCGATGTATACTGAAGGGAAAAAGAAACGCAGGGTTATATAATATGCTCCTATTTTTTAACTGCGTGGCGTAAAATTACGAAAACTGGGCAAAAGGCAGATGAGTGGCTTGGTCAGTGTGCACTAAAATCGGTGTCTAAAGTTACTCAACTGTGAAAGGTATCATGTGACATAGAAAAAGTGATAAAAACCAAATAACACGTGCAGAATAATGATTACAAGTTCGTCAACACATCGTGTCATACCACTTTATACTTTTGAGGTATACATATCGCTTTCCACTATTTAAAGTTAATTCGAATATCTTATAATCATGCCACGGCTGACGAAAGTTCAGAGGGGTCAGACTATTGCATTGCTAATGAAAGGTCAAAGGCAACAAGAAGTTGCTTTGCAATTTGGTGTGAATGTTTCCACCATAGAGCATCTTGTCCGTCGTCTGAGAGATACTGGAAGGGTTGCCGACCGTCCGCGACGGGGACGTCCACGCATAACGATGCCACGTCAAGACAGGGCTATTCATCTTGCCGACCTGCGTAATCGCCGCGTTACTGCCACTGAAACCGCTTTAACTACGGTAGGCAATCATAATCGCCACATTCACCCAAAAACTGTGAGAAACCGATTGCGCGAGTTTGGTCTGCGAGCTCGTCGAACTTACATTGGTTTTCCTCTCACGCGTACATGTCGCGCGTCGTATGGATTGGTTGGCGGAACATGGTCCCAGACAATTTCCAATGAGGCAATGCAGGCGGGTCTTTCTCACAGATGAATCGCGAATCACTCTTTTTCGTCCGGACGGTCGACGTCGTGGGGAACGCTTCGCCGACGCTTGCGTTCTTGAGAGGGATAGGTTTGGCGGGTGGCTCGCTTATGGTCTGGGGAGGGATATCTCACGGGTTGAAGTCGCCGTTGATTGTGATAGCCGGTAACTTAACAGGCGTAAGATATAGGGATGAAATCCTCCAGCCGGTCGCAGTTCCATTTGTGCAACAGCATCACCTAATTTTACAGCAGGATTACGCCCGGCCCCATGTAGCCAGAGTTTGACAAGATTTTCCCGCCTATCATAACATTAACCCACTCGATTGGCCTCCGTACAGTCCAGATTTGTCCCCAACCGAACATCTGTGGAACGAAATGGACAGGAGATTAAGGGGGCGTCGGAATGATCCCCCTACTCTCGACCAATTAAGGGCTGCCTTGTTGGAAGAGTGGGATAATGTCCCCATGAGAAGGATAGATGCTCTGAACTCCATGCACAGGAGAATCAGGGCTGTAACAGATGCGCGAGGGGGCATATGAGATATGGACGAGTTAATCGATTTCACTTTAACATATTGGGGGGTACTGTTAAATTGGTTTCAATTACTCATGAATTATTGATAAAAATCTAATGAAATTTTAAAAACTTGTTGATTAAATTTGTGTTTTTATCCTTATATATTAATATTGAAAAGACATTCGAATAAATAATATTAAATCACCTAAAATGTTGACCCTGCGTTTCTTTTTCCCTTCAGTATATGAAGTTCTTCAAGTTTAGTATTGAATTTTAAATGTCACCATCTTAGAGGAAAAATCAAGATGCAAATTTTGTAAAGCCAACACAATGCTAGAAATTGAACCTCTATTTTTACAGAAGGGGGTTAACCCTGTCTTGACACTAGACGGCTTAAACGTATAGATCAACACCCTGTCGCGTTTGCATGCAGTGCTTATTATATATATACAAAAATGTGTAATCAATTGAAATATATTTAATAGAAATATCACCACTCCTGTGACAAAAATGAAGTGTTGTCTAGACGGGTAAGCTTTTTAGCCGTCTTTGTGTTATCTTAAAACAAAATGCTTTACATATTTAACCACTTGGTTTGCTTACCTCTGGTGATCCTAGGCTGTATACAGAAATTTCATTTACAATTTCCACCTCAACAATTTCGTTCTTATCTTTGCCTATGACTGTATAATGCCTCTGAAAACTCCTCAAATTGTCTTTCAACTGACCATACACAAGGACAACCAACAGTAAAATAAATGCCACAGTGGTCAACCCGTATACAGACTGAAAATAATAGTTTTGTAAATAGGTCTTAGAAATAGCACGTGTTGAATTTATTTTATCTTGGTCTTATATATTTAGTAGCTAGAACTAAAATAATTTTTTTTATAATGAAATGTTTTACTAAAGTTAGTGTTCGATTAAACAAGTCTATTTATTTTAATTAAAATCAAATTTATTAAAATTATAGTAGGTCCATACTACGCTGGTTACACAAATATATGTATCATTTATAGCTTTCATTTTCACACCAATGAAATTAAATTCATGGTCATTTGTTGTCAGTTTTATCTGTAACCTTCGTTTTCATAAAATATGAATTATTGAATTCACATTTATTTGACTTCGAAAATGTGCTTTTTTGGATAACTAATTCATATATTGCCGCGTAGTTCATAACCTGTATCGAGTATCAAAATACTTTTGCATTCGAAATTTGCCAATAATGTTTGTTTTTACACATTACAAAACATTCATAGAAAATACTACCTTGCCAAAAACAGATGTTCCTTTGAAAGTTAGCAGGTAAATGATTGTCCATGTAGCCATTAGACACAGAAAAATATACCATACCACGTGTCCAGGCTCTGCAATACTATTCGATCTTTGCAGAAATTCAGAGCTAAAATAATACAAAAAAATACATGATAATGGTGTTTAGTTCTAGATGGTGACTTTATTAATCTATGTTTACATGATTTAAGAAAGAAAAAGCGTACAGATTATATAGTTTAGTATAAAAGACCGTTTCTTTAAAACAACACTCCTACCACAATCTACATTGTATATTTACTTACAGGTGGAAAACACTTGCATGAACATATCATTTCATTAAGAGTGTAGGTGTGGGCACATAAAACTAGTTTAACCCTGTCACTCTGTATTGGAGTGCCTGTATCACACCATAGAAGTGAACGGTTATGTATATGTGTGTTAGAGGTGTAGATTTTCCCTCCGTTTCTGTGATTTTCTAATTATATTTGTCAACTGTTCTGACGATGTGTTTTTTATTTGATGTCTAATTATGTATAGAAAGTAAACAAATCATTCGAATATAGTAAACATAAAGAAACATATGTGAAAAATTAAGTGAACAATTTCAGCATTTAACAGAATCAAATGTATTTGACAGACAATTTGAAAGACGTTAAAATGAGAATTTATTCTCCCTGTAACACAAATTATTATAAGTAAGAAGCTTTTTTATTGTAGCAAATTCGTATGACGAACACTGAGTACCAAAGTCGGAAATATTCTATTAAAGGCTATAAAGAACAGATCCAAAAAAATGGTATGTTCCCGATGAAATTATAAAAACCGTGTCGTGCCTTATTTGAGACATTTTGTACTATGCAGCGACTGAAGGAGCAATCAAGAATGGACAATACAGGGATATACGGACAACATTTGGCACAAGAGATAGAATGAGAACAAACGAAACCAAAGACCACACACAGAAAAATAAAAAGATGAGCACCACGAACCAACAAAAACATCAGGTCACATTTCAACAGGTTGTGGGAAAGAGAAGACCCAAACAAACCTACAGAAAACATCAGGTGACATTTCAACAGGTTGTGGGAAAGAAGACCGAAACAAACCTACAGAACACATCAGGTGACATTTCAACAGGTTGTGGGAAAGAGAAGACCGAAACAAACCTACAGAAAATATCAGGTGACATTTCAACAGGTTGTGGGAAAGAGAAGACCCAAACAAAGCCTACAGAAAACGTTAACGTCACATTTTAGTATCTCAATCATAATTTGCAAGCAACAAACAGAATATAGATCACCTGTTTAATGTCTCAATGCACTTCTGGAATTATATTAAGCGCATTTCCAGATTTCAATATATCACGTTTTCAGTGACATTAAGTGTAATTTTTAGAATTACATTCTGAAATGTATTATCGAAATCTACACAAGATGTAATCTAAAGATAAATGTTCCCAGTGAAATTAGCATGGTTTATGGTAATGGAAGCAATTTTATTGTGGTCGGAAAATCATGAAATATGGAAATTTTTTATTCCATTTCCATAAAACCGAAGAGAGAATTCAAACATTAAAATTCATCTTAAATTGATGGCAATGAATATGGCTATAATAGAAAGCAAAAAACGACATGAATTTGTTTCTATAACTGTCATTTTCAGGCGTCACGTATCTAATCTAATATTTAATATAACATGAGCCATGAGAAGTCATCCATTGTCTCTCAGTAAAAAGATTTGCACACACAACAAATCCCAGTGGCCGGTGTAACCTCTGCTGTGTTCAGCTACCTTGGTATTACAATGCCTTCTAGATCAGAACATGAAGATATAATTGTCTATAATGGAGGTAACATTTTATCCTATAATACTATTATGGAGTTTACTTACTGGAAATATCTGTTGACATCTTGATACTCAGTTGGGCTGAAAAATACATTACAAAACGTGTTATTAGTGAGATAACTTAAAGCAACCTAATTAAGGTGATCTTGATTTGAATGTTCTTTACAAATAATATGGTTTCCTTCTTACACAAACTCTGACAGCGTCTAAAATAATATTGTGTTTAGTCGATCTTTTTACCGGAAGGACATATAGAACGAAACATTCCAAATAACAGCATTACTTTGACAACATATAAATTGCTTAGAATGTTGTAGCCTTTCAATGAGTCATTATCATGAATATAAGTTTTTATTTGTTTGTGTAGGCTGTATGCTTTTAATATAATTATCACTTACATCGCAGACTCAATATGTATGTATCAGTCTTCGTCGACATTGTGATAATGACGTCTTCACACAATTTTAATTCTGCAATTCATTTTATCACAATGTATCATAACACTTCTTATAATGTATTGACGTGTACCTAGTATTTACATTATTTTTAAATTGAAGTTTTTCTACATATTTTTCCTTTTTCAACTTTTTTCGTTTAATAACAATGTGATCATTCATTGACACCGAACCCTAATGCCTTATTTTAGACCAACAAAGATCTTACAATGTTAATGTCAATATAGTTTATTCTTTGATTGTAACTATGGATACTGACGGCTTCTCTTAAACAAATCCATACATAAACACTATTACCTTTATGTATAATGCTTAAAATGTATCAAATATACAATATCGACGATTTTAAATGGTAATATATATGATATCAATATGTATACTTTGACTCCTAGAAAACCACTCAGTAAATGTTGCATAATTATATCCAATATAATCATAATTTATATCATTATACTTTACTAGTAACTGGAGTAAGAAATAACTGTACTATATGCACGTTGCGAAAAATAACTGCTTGCATTTGACGCGAAACTGCACGTAAAACTAACAACAGGTTATTTCCATTTTATCGTTAGTCAGTATATAGAAACGCAAATTGACGTCATTGTACATGCTCGGATTTGGGTCTAGCTGGATGTTCGGTGAATTTCAATGACCATGTCCATAAAATGCAAATCTCTGACACAGTTTAATAAGGGAAATAACAAAATTACTGAGCTCCGAACAATCTTCCAAAGGGAAAGTCAAAACTCATAAGTATATAAACAGACAAAATCAGTCAACAACCGGAAAACTGTGAAAATCGTAATGACCCTGACTTGGTACAGGCATTTCCAAAGAAATGGTGGGTTGAATCAGATTTTAAGGCGCCAAACCTCCCGCTCTCATTATGGTTCAAAGGTTCCGTGGGATCTGTAAATTTGATTATTGCAAAAAAATGTTAACTAAAATGATATTTTAAAAGTGTATTTCCGATCCTATAGCGTTGATTTGCTGCTTCTCTGTGATTTAGTGCAATATAGTAATACCATTATGTCCTTCATGAAATGTTAACCTTCATAATTATAAAATTTTGAAGACTTATTTTCCTCAAGCATTCGGGTTTTTGGGAAATAACTCATTCTCAATTTGATAAGTATGGATGTTAACTTTTCATGAAGGCCATAATTGCATATAAGTATTTTAAGTTCTTTTTCTAAAAAGGAAACAGTTATCCATTATCCTTAAACGAACTTATTTTTTAGAATTAAAGAGTATTTTTCATGGCTATTAATGGTAATAAAAGGTGTTTTGGAGCATTGCCACCAAAAGACCCAAACAGAACAGCCAAAATTTAATGTGTATACACATTGTTATTGGCAATAAAGTAAGATCAGGGTAGATAACAATGCAGATCTCTAATTTAGATCGCACGGTGCGTTTCTAGAATAATATTCATCACTTGCGCTCAATAAGAGGGAACAACTCAACCAATACCTATTAGAAAAATCAGGGAACACAAAATATAAAACAATTGAATAACAAAAAATAACAGGCGAGAAAATGAACACCGAGTGTTTCAAAAGGGTAAGCTTCTACGTATGTACAATAAGTCCTCTATTATAAAGTCGATGTACAGTAACTTTAAGGTCACAAGAAATATTTCTGGAAGTTCTTGACAAACAAAAATCCTCCGAATAACATCTCTTAAGTATGAAAACATGTGGAAATGTTAAGATTATATTAAATCAGACATCGAGTAGTAAAATAAGGGTTTAACCCTGACATTGTCAAAGACACCGTGTCGACTGTACTCGTTAATAATAATAGAGAAAATCAGTGGGAGCAATCAAAGATGAACAATCCAGACACAATGCAATACTGTAAGTCAGGCGTTCCAAAATATCCATAAACATTCACATGTATTATGATCAACTTGTATATGTTCTACCCTGTAGTTTTAAATTTTAAGACGCTGGAAACGATATAAGGATGAGCTAAACTGTTTGATTTCACGATGACAAACACAACATACTCGAGCTGTGATAACTTGATAACAGACTAATGTTCACTACCAATCACTACCACTATCATTTATAATCATCGTAGCCATCACGATCTAGTATATACATCTTCCATTTTGATATATAGATTAGGGTGTAATCTTTGCTGCTTAGTTTATGTCTAGCAAATGGAAATTAGGCTGACTAACCGTATTAATAGACATTGATTTAATATGAATAAACCGAGCTGTAATGAGACGTTTTTATACATGAACATTTCAATCAAGTCGACCACTCTGTCGCCAAGATGGAATTCTAAGGACAATAGCGTCCAATCAATAACTGCAGCATTACAAAGATAATTTTATCGTTTAGAAAAGGGGTTTGCTCGATTCCAGATGTCCGATCTATAATTCCATACTGATGCAATTACCAAGTTAAAGGTGACGCTGGAATTTTGTAACTGTGATAAATCCATCTTAACGCTGTTGACGGAAGTCATAGTCATTGTCACAATATATTTCCAAGCATGTACAATATATAAGTTGCGCTACATGTGTACAGAAATTTATTGGCACTCGGCATATTCGTACTAACTTATATTCACTGCCTCTCTCAATTCTCTGTTTCGAGAATTTCATTATATCTAATTAAGATCGCAAGTTCTAATATATTAATACGATCCCGAAGGGAGCGTTAATGGTAAAAGTATGCACAGGTACTATGACACTTAAAAATGATCAACAATATGGCTTCCAAACTGAAAACAATTTAAAAGAAAAATCACGTGACCTAAACCGGAACTCTAGTCGATATTTTTTTCAAATAAAAATGAAACAATGTTCGGTAGCGTATACGAAAACTTCCGGAATTTTGAGTTTTAGGTGGTGTTATTTTTAAGCTTGATGTTTTGTAGACAGGAAGAAAAATTATTGTTATTCGGGAGGGTTTCAGGTTGCACCTGCCTCTCATATTACGCTCCCGAAGGGACCGTTAATGGTAGAAGTATGCACATACTATCGCACTTTAAAATTATCAACAATATGGCTGCCAAACCGGAAATGATTTAAAAGAAAAATGACGTGACCTAAACCGGAAATCTAGAGCATTTTTTTCAAATAAAAATGAAACAATGTTCGGTAGCGGAGACGAAAACTGTCCGGAGTTTGGAGTTTAGGTGGTGTTATTTTTAAGCTTGATATTTTGTAAACAGGGAGATTACTGTTCTTCGGGAGCGTTTCAGGTTGCACCTGCCTCATAATAGAAACTTACAACCGTAATCATGAACAAACTCAAATTTATTAAACATATTTGCATTTACCAGTAAAACAATACGGACACGACACTTGGTCAACATAATTTTGCTAACAATTTAATTTAAGATGCATTAGCAAATTATTCATCATCAAAACGTTCAACCAAAAAACATTCACATTTTAAAGACAGATAATTACCGTTAACATTATATACATGCAGACTGAATATTGCAACCGCAATATTTAATAGTATAGATTTACAGACATTATATGTTATTCCGGTCATAGACAGGGTATACAATGTCACATTCACGGATTATGATTTATAAATCATAAGCCGTGAATGTGACATTATATACCCTGTCTATGACCGAAATAACTATTATATTATAGCTCACATCTTCATATTTAAGTCTGAAAAGAAAAGAAAAAACGAAAAAAAAAACGATGCCAGTGCCGTATGGAAACACCAAACTAATTTGGAATTTTCGATACATAAACTTTTTATCGAAGATAAAGAGAAAGATTTTGCATGATTTTTATGTTTTGTAATTCAAATTAAATATCAGTTAAAAACATAACTTGGTTTTCTATAATCCTAAAATTACTATGTCTTAACGATATACCGTTTCTAAAATACTGCATTCTTTCGACTTATATATCATCATCATCATATTTTTATAAACCGGGAATGTCACATTATATACCCTGTTTGATAGCTGAATAATAGATATACATTTTTATTACGGATTTAACCATTGTCTCAGCAATATATCATCAAGATCATCAAAATACAGTTGTTGCTGCCATAAGTTCTACGTGTTGTAGATAACTATTTTTTACATAAGTATTCTTTTCAGTTCTTCAAGAAAGGTGTGAAGATACAAGAAACAAGAAAACATAATTCGAAGGACAGACAATACAATGGCCAACAGGTAATGGACAAAAAGACAATGGTCGATAAAGTACAACAAGATGGAGTAATAACTAGAAAACGGGGGTGAATTGAGGTGCTCTGGAAGGTTGGCGACCGTAAAAAGTCCGAAGTAATTACTTCCACCTAACCATTAGAAATACTATGCTCAGTGATTCTCTTGTTATCAGTAACCATCTGTCAAGGACATCATGATAGGAACTACAAACTCAAGAACATCGTATCAATTGAGATATATACAATCCATATACCGATGTTGCTGGAATGTTGCTACATATAAATGGAAAGTTCACAATTTGGGAAACTTGAAATCACCGGCCACCACTGTTAACTTATATGTGTAGTTCAACGTATGAAGCTTTATCTGTGGTAACCATTATTTCAAGCTCAATGGAATAGATGAGATCAATATAATCACAAACTCATATTTATTTAGTGAAAGGACATTACATTTATAGCGTGAAATTAAAGGATTAGTCTAGCTTCTTTTTGGTTTACTTGAGAAGCCCCTACATAAAGTCTGCCTCATACCAATAACACAGTTGGTACTCATTGGGAATGCCAATTATATCTTGAAAAATATGTCCACCAAATATGACAAATATATTATTATCCTTTCATAAAAAAAGGTACTTGCTTCTACTCTACGTTGGCTATTCTTTTTTAAGAAACAAAGTTGAGCTAAATCTGTTCATGTGCCTTTTAAAGTAGGGAATAGTTGAATAAGTGGTAGAGAACTCAAATGTCTTAACGATACTGCATGAGGAGAGTGACCTCGAGTGTATGTACCCTAACGTATATTTAGCATTGTTCAGTATTCACATCTGATTCCCACTCTTGAAGCAGCTGTTACCACAGTAACTCTGAAGCCCAAGCTTGATTAATGATATAATAGATGTTACAAATTAGGGAAGAGGTTTAGTGGAGTATTTGACACACCAACCAATATAACACTGTGTTTAATAGGTACATTTTTGATGAATATTATTCTTTTAGATACTAAACAGTACTTTTCAACTTTGAAACTTTCCTTTATGCATACCGATTATCTACAGAAATGTCTTTTTGTTATTTTTTTTTCTCTCTAACTTGTGTTTGTGACTCTGGGTACTGTCAGTACTGTCGGTTTTCTTTCTTTACCGATTGTCTACAGAACGAATTTTACGGAGCACTCGAGTTCACCCTTGGTTTTAAGTGAGGTTTGCGTTGCTGAATCTTTATTTTTCTGTATAGTGTTTAGTACAGCATTGCGTGGACATGTTATAATATCTCCCTCTTCGATTTACTCTTCTGATTACACACTCTGTTATCATCACACGTTCCTTTAATCTTTTGTTACCAAACACCTTTCTGTGATTCTTTGTACTATCCTTGTACTTTATCTCAAATATAATTTCTAATTAACATTACCTTACAACGCTTGTATTTGTACTGCCAAAGCTATCAAACGACACAAAGGAGAAGTACAGACTGTAACTAAGTTCTAATCCTGTCGTTAAACATCTTATGAATGACATTACCAGAAGGGCTATTGCTGAACCTTCAAGTAAAAAAGACATTTAAATTATCTTTAACGAAGGAGGCTCTGGGATTATTTTTTTTCAAGCTGCAACATTTGGCGATCTAATATAGCAAATAATTTTAATATTTAAGATGTTAACAAGCATTCGTCAAACCCCTCCATCCTTTCGTCTACGATTGTCTTGGAGTTATACTGGGATAACAAGCCTTTCGTTTTTAATTGAATAATGTACCCCTCTTAAGCCTTTTAAAGCCATAGTATTTGACATTTACTGACAAATACAATGGCTTAATGAAAAATTGAAATGTATAGCTTATTACATTTCATGCTGATGTAGTTGTCATCAACTTCTTGTTTCTTTGAAAATTAAGTTGTCCCTGACAAAGCTGTCATAATGACAATATGATAGGTTTTTTTTAAATGCATGCTATATAGTTTGTTCACATATGAAATTCACTGAGAAATATCTTGAAGTTACTTCTTTATATTAGATTAATTCATGATTAATAGTTTTACTGACTATCTACCCCTGTAATGTTATTTTTCGGAATTATTTTTGTGTGTGCATATATCAGATACTATTTATATTACGTCGCAAGATCAAACTGCACAATTTCTTCATTCATGACTTATCACCAGATTTGTAACAAACCAAACACGACGGATGCCACTAGTGGAGCAGTAACTGTTCATTTACCATAATTTATTTGAATACCCTGATCACTCTTAGAGTTTCATTTCCACACACCCCGTGATGGTTGTAAGTGTGCAACCTAAAATTAATATCAATTATTATAATTCTGGAGATGCCCTCAAATTGTATTTACTTAACTTTATGAAGGTAGGGGGCTGCTGAAAAGCCGATCATAGGTAAACAAGACATCGCTAAAGATTACATATCTATCAAAGTACCTTCTGGCTTTAAGAATATATACGACAATAGTAAAATACTAGACATTCGATGAATAAATTACCATCTTTATATTACTTACCTTTAAGAATAGGTATAAGATTGCTGAAGATACCAACAATTCCCTGTCTGTATACAGCTCCCAGTTTTATTTGTAAGTAACATACTGGGATACATATCAGAACCAACAGAACATAGTACGCTACCAGGAACAAAACTGAGAAAAGAAATTGAAATTAAAATTGACCAATTAATATAATTTGGTAGCCATATAAACCACATTATTTAGAATTTTCTTTATTATTCAATCAGTACTTAGTCATGTGTATAGTGTTGGACTTAGTCTGCTTTAGTTGGTTTTCAATTGAAAAATAACACATGATTAAAATAGAAAGAGACCATCTTCCTTCGGAAATAAATTTACAAAACAAAATTCAGATGCTATGTCAGGCGAACGTGTTCATTAGCTGTATAATATGCAGTCATATTTTCAGAAAGTCAATTACTGAAGTCGAAGTAATATTTCCAAGCATCTTGTAAGATTATTCGATAGATTAACTGGTAATATTATTTTTCTTCTACAGTTATTTAAATATGAATATTAGCTATCGGCGTACCGATGGCATATGGTCGTGGTTTGGTATAAGGTCTCCATAAATATGTCATTCTCTTCCATTTTAAGGTACCTCAGAATGTCCTTATATTTGATCAAGGTAAATTGTTTGTAATATGTCGTTCAAATTTTCAATAAATATATTTCATATTTAGAAGTTCATATTGCAATGGAATTTACATATGAAGTGAAATGTAACTATTTGATGGAAAGGATATAAAACTGATTGCCTTCTTCAAACAAATCATACAAAGTCATATTTTTAAGTCCTCTGTGTTTTATTATCTGATATTAATGCACATGTGCCAACTAATGAATCGTGACTACTTATTTCAATAAATATAATCCTTGGCCATATTGTATTGCAATTATATTCCCCCAGTGCGAGCTATGAATAAATATATAATATTACATATAAAATATCCAATGGCATTTAACTGCTCAATGAGAACTAATGCAGGATAAATATCATCATCGTATATGATAAAACTCAAAACCAATGGAGAGTCAATATTGATGTTAGGGATTTACAAAACAATGTGTGTACACATGGGAAGGCCATTTGAGAAAATGTGAAACGATATCATACAAATATACTCATCAAAAGCAAATGGCAGCCATACAATATACCACCCACTGCATCTCGAAAGAATGCACAAGTTAAGAAAGTTTAAACAGTAATGGTCAACAATTCCACCAACTTAAAAGAAGAACAATCACTTCTAACATAAAATACTGAACATAAAAAAAACAACAACATATAAGATGTCTTTACATATTTCATCCATACCTATGACAATTCATCTATACCTATGACAATTCATCTATACCTATGACAATTCATCTATACCTATGACAATTCATCTATATCCATGACAATTCATCTATACCTATGACAATTCATCTATACCTATGACAATTCATCTATACCTATGATAATTCATCTATTCCTATGACAATTCATCTATACCTATGACAATTCATCTATACCTATGACAATTCATCTATACCTATGATAATTCATCTATACCTATGCAATTCATCTATACCTATGACAATTCATCTATACCTATGACAATTCATCTATACCCATGACAATTCATCTATACCCATGACAATTCATCTATACCTATGACAATTCATCTATACCTATGAGAATTCATCTAAACCTATGAGAATTCATCTATACCTATGACAATTCATTTATACCTATGACAATTCATCTATACCCATGACAATTCATCTATACCTATGACAATTCATCTATACTTATGAGAATTCATCTATACCTATGACAATTCATCCATACCTATGACAATTCATCCATACCTATGACAATTCATCTATACCCATGACAATTCATCTATACCTATGACAATTCCTCTATACCTATGACAATTCATCTATACCCATGACAATTCATCTATACCCATGACAATTCATCTATACCTATGACAATTCATCTATACCTATGACAATTCATCTATACCTATGACAATTCATCTATACCTATGACAATTCATCTATACCTATGACAATTCATCTATACATATGACAATTCATCTGTACCTAGGACAATTCATCTATACCTATGATAATTCAACTATACCTATGACAATTCATCTATACCTATGACAATTCCTCTATACCTATGACAATTCATATATACCCATGACAATTCATCTGTCCCTATGACAATTCATCTATACCTATGACAATTCATCTATTCCTATGACAATTCCTCTATACCTATGACAATTCATCTATACCCATGACAATTCATCTATTCCTATGACAATTGATCTATACTTATGATAATTCATCTGTACCTATGACAATTCATCTGTACCTATGACAATTCATCTATGCCTATGACAATTCATCTATACCTATGACAATTCCTCTATACCTATGACAATTCATCTATACCCATGACAATTCATCTATACCTATGACAATTCATCTGTACCCATGACAATTCATCTGTACCTATGACAATTCATCTGTACCTATGACAATTCATCTATACCTATGACAATTCATCTGTACCCATGACAATTCATCTGTACCTATGACAATTCATCTGTACCTATGACAATTCATCTATACCTATGACAATTCATCTGTACCTATGGCAATTCAACCATAATTGTTAAAGCTAAATTGTTTTAGCAGACATTTTTTGTTTGCTCTTCACTCAGTGGGATTTGAACCCACACGGTTGGTAGACGTTTACTGTAACATCAATTAGCTAGCTATCTGACGAGCTATTCATCTCCATCAGCCAAATAGATTCACATGAAAGCATAGCTTCATTGAAAATAGTGGGTTTTCGTGACGAGCATCATTGGCAACTCAAAATACAATTCCAACACTTTTGAGTTAAATATTCAGACGCATATATATATATATATATATCATTTAACTTGTCTCATCATTTTATACAAAATTATGTCCATACATGTAATAAAATATGTTGAGAACGGAAACTATTCAGACTGGATCGTTGTCTTTTTTATGTTTTGTGGTTTTTATCATTACCAATATTGTTACAAAGTGATGTTTCATTTCCGGTCTTTCAGTAGAAAATGTTAAAAGTTAACAGTCTTTGATTTGTCTGTTAAGTAATCTCGTTTTAGGATCAATAGTTGGCACGAGAATAATGTTCTTGGATATTACTATTCATAATTATTTTACTTTCTGACATTATTTATTAAAATATTTGCATCACGATTTCTATCCAATTACAAAATGTCATAATATTGAAAGTATAATTATTTTGATGTTTCTTCTCGTTATTCTCAGGCTCAATAATTACCAGACGACATCGTACATGATCAACACGATGCTACTTTGTGTATGATGCACTCCTTTTATTACGGAACTGTCCATTTTAGTACATGTGATATAGGCCCTTGTGAATTTTATTAAGTCATGTTGCTCAAATCAATATTTTCAAGACTATTTGCATCAGTCCAGATATTAACGTTCCATAACATTGAAATAAGACCCATGAGCTTACTATTATTTATATTTTGGTCTAAGGAATTAATTGATTTATTGATTGTTGTTTAACATCAATCGAACAGTATCTCAACCATTTCCAAAACGTGAGCAAGATTACAAGCAAGCAATATATCATCAAGTGGATATAAAGATGGCACCGGGATGAGCCAACGGACCCAAGTTTAAATTGTCACTAGGGAAAAAAAGAATATAATGTATAGGGTAGGACAATTTGCCTTTCAATGGCTCATTAAGGTCCATGTAACATGGTATTCTCCACACAAGATGCACTGAAACTATTTTATTGTTCGATTCGGAGAAGCTCTGACAGAACTCAAATGTTGCTCTTCAAAAATATTCAAAATTGTATTGCAATAAAAATTTATTTGATCTTCACTGCGGATCTCAAGCATAAATACTTATATATACACTGTATATGTAATCGTTTTGATTAGTCTGTACTTTCATTAATAATTTTGTAATTGTT
Organism: Gigantidas platifrons; assembly: GCA_002080005.1. Classification (NCBI taxonomy): domain Eukaryota; kingdom Metazoa; phylum Mollusca; class Bivalvia; order Mytilida; family Modiolidae; genus Gigantidas; species Gigantidas platifrons. Next base: position 409,215 of record MJUT01038062.1, read on the forward strand.
TAAGATATGTCAGATTTTGCTTGTCAAACTTTTTCAAATGTTTTACAAATATATGTAGTGCTCTGATGCATAAATCAAATGTGAATTTTACAATATTTTCCAAGAACAGTCACTTGCCTATTATTAATACTAATACGATTTTTACTCAGAATAAGACACAATATACTGTGTTCACTGGGGTGTGACGTAAGTGCTTTCTGGAAAACCCAGTCGTCAAACACAACTGAATGCAGTCTATTATTTGGTTGAAATGTTCCAAGTTTTAAATTTCTAACTTGAACAATAGTCCCGGATGTAAACTTGTATATAAGACAAGAGTATAAACAATAGAATGAAGACATAAGTGATAATGAAATAATTTGAAGCAAAAATAGAAGAGTAAGAAACACTGCTTTTATTGTTGTTCTTAGTCTAATGTCTTCAATGTTAAGCACAACTCGTATATTAAACTCATATCGACAAAGGCATTAACTGTTCATTGTATCACATTGCTAACAGCATATGAAAGATAAGCAAGCACGAATCACTGCGCATGATACAAAGTAACTAAAAACAGGGTTCTAATAATAGGATTTAAAAATTGTATTTTAAATCCCTTATCGCATGGGCTCATATAACTTTGTCCGTTATCGTGCTTTTGTCAATTGTATTTATTTTCGGTATTTGGTTCAGATTATCGATTTTTTTTTATTGATTGAATTACCCACAATTTTTTTCGCTGTATAGCATGAAATGAAGCAGACAGGAAAATATCAAGGAGATTATCTAATTAAAAAACCCACCCTCCTTTGCCCTTACTTGTTGTTGAGATACTACGCTTTGCTTATGTATTTGCAGGTTGATTGTATGTATGTGTCAGCGTGTGCAGTTCCGGTTGAAGTTCCAGAAATAGCCTTTTTCATGCACAACGACTTGTGAATACGTTTGGATAATCAGCATGTTTGGAAGTTGGAGAAACATACTTTTTGTTACTTTCCGTGATTGTAGTCCTGACATCATGTGTAGTTGTGAACTTACAGATTCTTGAAGTACTGTTCCATTTTGCAGTCTGGATATTTAACTTTGATGGCTAATTTCGCTTCTCTTTGATACTATAATTTCAGTTGATAGACTTTTTAATCTGGCTGATTTCGTTGCGCTTTGATAACATATTTTCGGTTAATAGACTTGTTTACTTCTATGATAGCATTAGCCTCTGATTTCCAGGGTTAATCGTTTATCTAAAATTTGCCCGTTCACTATATGATCTGCCACCTTACACATTTTCGGCGATCATCATATGACATTTCGACAAATACAGATTTCGACTTAATTAGTACATTTTATCTCATTTGCAGTTTTCACATATGTACATTTATATATATTAATAAATGCTGTGGCCATTTGTTGCCAATACTACTTTGTGTTTTTTATATGAGCATCAGAGATAAAAATATTTATAAAACCAGTTGAAAGTATAAAGCAGTTAAAGAATATAAGTCTATATTTGTCTATCATGCGAAGTAGCCTAAAACCTACATAGAAAAGATAAGAAACATTAACAATGGGATAATGTAGTACCAATTCCACAATGCACAGAAGACAACCTACGATCATCCGATCCTTAACTTAAAACTAATGAAGTGGGTACAAATGAATATGAAGGAAACCCATTTGAAACTTAGATACAAATCAAACACATTTAAGGAAGAAGTCTTGCATTGCTGTTTTAGATTATAACTGTCATACATGTAGCGATATTAATATTTAAAATGGGTACACGTCAATAAAGCCATGCCGAATATTAGTATAAATAGTTATGTCTGAAATTTTTCAAAATAAACTCTGAGAAACTATCAAACTTTACACAAATGAAAGCAGTCACGGTAGGGATTTCAATTGTGAGCATAATCCATAATCCTAAGATGACCGTGAAACGGCCCCTAGCATTCTATTGACCTGTTCTCTTTACTTCAGTCGATAAACGGCCCCTAGCATTCTATTGACCTGTTCTCTTTACTTCAATCGATAAACGGCCCATAGCATTCTATTGACCTGTTCTCTTTACTTCAGTCGATAAACGGCCCCTAGCATTCTATTGATCTGTTCTCTTTACTTCAATCGATAAACGGCCCCTAGCATTCTATTGACCTGTTCTCTTTACTTCAATCGATAAACGGCCCCTAGCATTCTATTGACCTGTTCTCTTTACTTCAGTCGATAAACGGCCCCTAGCATTCTATTGATCTGTTCTCTTTACTTCAGTTGATAAACGGCCCCTAACATTCTATTGACCTGTTCTCTTTACTTCAGTTGATAAACGGCCCCTAGCATTCTATTGACCTGTTCTCTTTACTTCAGTTGATAAACGGCCCCTAGCATTCTACTGACCTGTTCTCTTTACTTCAGTTGATAAACGGCCCCTAGCATTCTATTGACCTGTTCTCTTTACTTCAGTCGA
>MJUT01038062.1:422255-439779 GCA_002080005.1 Gigantidas platifrons
AAGTGAGAGGTCATGTATTTGTGTTAGAGGTAAGTGAGAGGTCATGTATTTGTGTTAGAGGAAAGTGAGAGGTCATGTATTTGTGTTAGAGGTAAGTGAGAGGTCATGTATTTGTGTTAGAGGAAAGTGAGAGGTCATGTATTTGTGTTAGAGGTAAGTGAGAGGTCATGTATTTGTGTTAGAGGTATCGCCTCTTTCTGCGATTTTTCTATAGGAAATGTTCCGATAGTGTGGTATTTTTTGTTTTTCATTTTAATGCTAAAAACATATCCCCCATACAAAAATGGAAACATTTCTAAAATAATATCTTCCCATGGGAAATAGGGGTACAGGAAAACTATATTTTTGATAGTTTGAGATTGTGTTGATACAAATGTATCACAAGCATCTTTAAGCATTCTAAGAAAATTTTCAAGATATTGTTATTTATAAATAAATAAATATGATATATTATTTTGTTCATAAGAATATTTTTTGTTACATATTACATCATCAGTGCAAATAGGTTATCAAAATATGTCAAGTTGTTTAAAAGTTTTTAATTGTGACATTGAGTTTTGGTATGTTCTAGATATTTCTACATATTGTTTGCGTAAACATGTAACTTTGAGTATACATCTTTACTTCGGAATATTCTAGAGAATTTCATAAAAGTGGTATATGAGGAGTGGCAGATTTGGGAGCGGCCAGTCTGAAATTTAGGATTAATATAACAGCTGGAATCTATAATAGCATTGTATTTGGATATATTTACTTAGAGAAGTCACGTGACTTGAACTTGATCAACGTACAATATTTGGACACTTAAAGGCTTTATGGATTAGAACTACAGGATATTTTAATTCAACAAGAATTAATTTTCATAGGAAAGGATCGAACTAATATTCCAGAAAGAACAAGAACATTTATTCTGAAGGATTTACTTGTAAACATTGACAGACCAGTTGTTAATTATTAATTAGAAATTGTAATTGTATGTTATTAAGTAATTTTTGTTATTTTTATTAAAGTATAGAAACTTAATTGATTGTTGGTTGTATCTTTCTGTTACTAAAATATTCTAGAAAAAAACTTTATGTAACAATATCAATTGGGTAATCAGAATCTTGGGTTTAAATCAGGTGCTCCGGGAGGGTAAGCAGTTCCCGCTTCACTTATTGCATCCGTCGTTTAATTTTTAAACGACACAAACATTATCCGATATGGAAATAGTTTTGGATACTACTTTGCTGTAAATAAATACAAATGATATTGATAAAATATACTAGTCGACAAAGGAAACGATACAAGGGTTTGATACTCAGTATTTTATTCATAGAGAAAAAAAATATCGACAAAAATCGTATAATTCATATTCATATGGGCATAACAAATAAGGCAATATCAACAAAATTTCTCAACATTATTATCAGAACAAATCATGGACAGACAGAAATTGTCATGCAGTATGGAGGTTTGCGGAGTTCAGTAACGAGTGTGACCACCTCTTGCGGCAAAGACAGCTTTGCATCTCCGACGCATATAACCAATCAATCGTTGGATAAAGGCTTGTGAGATGTTGTCCCTCTCGTGCACAAGTGCAACACGCAGCTCATGCAGTGTTTCCAGTGAATTTTGACGGTGGCGAACACGTCTACCGAGTTCATAAATGTTCACTTGGTGACAGATTCGGTGATAATGCCGGCCAAGGAAGAACACGGGTGTGATTCTGGTTCAGAAAGTCTTGACAAACACGAGCCACGTGACATCTTGTATTGTCATGTTTAAAGACGTTTCGCTGTTGCAGAGAGGGCAGAACGATAGGATATAGAATATAGTCTCTGTATTTTACAGTAGTCAGTGTTCCTTGAACAATTTTGAGTTGAGTGCGACCATCATGACAAATTCCAGTTCAGGCCATAACACTTCCGCCTCCAAAACGGTCGGACTCGTATACACACACTGGTTAGTAAAACGATCACACAACTGCGATACACACGATAACGTCCATCGATAAACCGAAGTGAAAATCGGATTTCATCACTAAAAAGGATGTGCTGCCAGGTGTGAAGCCTCCAAGGACGGCGTGCACGAGCCCACGCTATCGCGGCCCTATGGCGCTGTCTAAGGATTGGTCCTGCCACCGAACCCCTGGCTCGGAGTCTAGATTCACGTAGTCTTCTGCGAACAGTCTGACCCGAAATTCTGACGTTTGATAGACCAGGTATTCTACGGGCAGTGTCATCAACCGTTTTCATACAGTTCCGCAGGTGAATTAAGAAATAATTCATGGAAGCCAGAGTTTGTATCCAGTTTTAACATGGGTAAGATTATTTTCTTAAAAAAATTATCACGAGCGATAGCGATATTTAGAATAAGGTGTAAATGTCTGTCTTGACGTTGTGACGTCACACGCAGCCTACCGTTACGGGGGTCTGTCATTCATCCTACCTGTTTTTCGAAGGCTAATCATTATTTGTTATTGTTATTATAGACACATTAAAGTGGTTTACTAGATTATTGATTGTCATTCTCTCATTCTTGTTGTAAGCCCTTCTTCGATTTACGGCTTCTGATTACCCCTTTGGTAAAATCACGGCTTCTGATTACCCCTTTGGTAAAATCACGGCTTCTGATTATCCTTTGTAGAATTACGGCTTCTGATTACCTTTTGTAGACTTACGGCTTCTGATTACCTTTTGTAGATTTACGGCTTCTGAATACCCCTTTGGTAAAATCACGGCATCTGATTATCCTTTGTAGATTTACGGCTTCTGAATACCCCTTTGGTAAAATCACGGCATCTGATTATCCTTTGTAGAATTACGGCTTCTGATTACCCTTTGTAGATTTACGGCTTCTGATTACCTTTTGTAGATTTACGGCTTCTGATTACCTTTTGTAGAATTACGGCTTCTGATTAACCCTTTTGTAGATTTACGGCTTCTGAATACCCCTTTGGTAAAATCACGGCATCTGATTATCCTTTGTAGAATTACGGCTTCTGATTATCATTTGTAGACTTACGGCTTCTGATTACCTTTTGTAGAATTACGCTTCTGATTATCATTTGTAGATTTAAGGCTTCTGATTATCATTTGTAGATTTACGGCTTCTGATTACCTTTTGTAGATTTATGGCTTCTGATTATCATTTGTAGAATTACGGCTTCTGATTACCCTTTGTAGAATTACGGCTTCTGATTATCATTTGTAGATTTACGGCTTCTGATTACCCTTTGTAGAATTACGGCTTCTGATTATCATTTGTATATTTACGGCTTCTGATTACCTTTTGTAGAATTACGGCTTCTGATTATCATTTGTAGATTTAAGGCTTCTGATTATCATTTGTAGATTTACGGCTTCTGGTTAGCTCTTTAGTAGATTTAAGGCTTCTTATTACCTCTTTAGTATATTTACGGCTTCTGATTACCTCTTTAGTATATTTACGGCTTCTGATTACCTCTTTAGTAGATTTAAGACTTCTGATTGCCTCTTTAGTATATTTACGGCTTCTGATTGCCTCTTTAGTAGATTTAAGGCTTCTGATTACTTCTTTATTAGATTTAAGGCTTCTGATTACATCTTTAGTAGATTTACGGCTTCTGATTACCTCTTTAGTAGATTTACGGTTTCTGATTACATCTTTAGTAGATTTACGGCCTCTGAATACCTCTTTAGTAAATTTAAGGCTTCTGATTACCTCTTTAGTAGATTTAAGGCTTCTGAATACCTCTTTAGTAGATTTACGGCTTCTGATTGCCTCTTTAGTAGATTTAAGTCTTCTGATTACCTCTTTAGTAAATTTAAGGTTTCCGATTACCTCTTTAGTAGATTTAAGGCTTCTGATTACCTATTTAGTAGATTTAAGGCTTCTGATTACCTCTTTAGTATATTTAAGGCGTCTGATTACGTCTTTGGTAGATTTAAGGGTTCTGATTACCTCTTTAGTAGATTTACCGCTTCTGATTGACTCTTTAGTAGATTTAAGGCTTTTGATTACCTCTTTAGTAGATTTAAGGCTTCTGATTACCTCTTTAGTAGATTTAAGGCTTCTGATTACCTCTTTAGTAGATTTACCGCTTCTGATTGACTCTTTAGTAGATTTAAGGCTTCTGATTACGTCTTTAGTAGATTTACGGCTTTTGATTACGTCTTTGGTAGATTTAAGGGTTCTGATTACCTCTTTAGTAGATTTAAGGCTTCTGATTACCTATTTAGTAGATTTAAGGCTTCTGATTACGTCTTTAGTAGATTTAAGGTTTCTGATTACGTCTTTAGTAGATTTAAGGCTTCTGATTACGTCTTTAGTAGATTTAAGGCTTCTGATTACCTCTTTAGTAGATTTAAGGGTTTGTCTGTAATATTTTGTAGACGATTGTTTGTATTCTCGTCTTTTATTCTATTAGTCATTGCTTTGTCGTTCATTTTTAAATTGAAGGCTTCTGGTTACCCCTTCAGACTTTAGTTACACAATCGAACACTAATTGCATGAAAATAAACTTAGGTTTCAAAAATCAAAGATGTCACTTATTCATGTCTAGGTCTTATAAGGGAATATATCTTTCATCCTAAGGGATTTTTGACAGTCCCATTTATCATTGTGACAGTTCCTCTATTACTATTCAACAATTATCAATTTCTGAATTACAGTAAACTTTCAGAAATCACAAAGCAATATACTATATGTAGTAGATTGTATTTATTTATGCTGTAATAATTAAAACCTGCTGCAATGCGTTTATATATAGCACTTATTTACTTTAGGTTGTAATTTTATCAGCAGATTGATAAATATCTAATTTCTCTGAATAAACAATATTCGTTTCTTAATTTGATCATTTAATATGTTCACTGAGAGCATATTTAACGGCTGTCTCCATTAATGACTGGACAACTAGTCATACTATGAATCACTGTATTTTGTGTCATCCACGATTTATATCTTGCGAACACAAGAATAAACATACAGTACTAATCGATCCTACACGCACTAGATGTGTATCTTTATGATGTATATCTCGTCAATACTGCTTTTTCTGGACAACTAGGCCAAATATAGATAAATAAATATACTGGCGAGTCCCACGGTGTTTTACTTTTTGAATTCTTAAATTACTGCGAATTTAGAAAAAAAATTATATTAAAAAAAAACATTTAATGGATACTAGACTACTTAAACCATTTTCATCTGACTGTCCGCTATGGAAATGTCGGGGCTAGAAGTCCCCAGGCAATAATGTCGGGCTGGAAGTTCATGATGATAAAGTCTGGGCTAGAAGTCCTCTGGTAAAAATGTCGGGGCTAAAAGTCCCTTGATAATAAGGTCCGGGATTAGAAGTTCCCTGGCGGGGCTAGATATCCCCTGATAATAAGGTCTAGGACTAAAGGTCCCCTGATAATAAGATCCGGGGATAGACATCCCCTAGTAATAAGGTCTAGGACTAAAGGTCCCTTTATAATAAGGTCCGGGGCTAGACATCCCCTAGTAATAAGGTCTAGGACTAAAGGTCCCTTTATAATAAGATCCGGGGATAGACATCCCCTAGTAATAAGGTCTAGGACTAAAGGTCCCTTTATAATAAGGTCCGGGGCTAGACATCCCCTGATAATGAGGTATATGACTAAAGGTCCCTTGATAATAAGGTCTAGGACTAAAGGTCCCTTGATGATAAGATCCGGGGCTAACCATCCCCTGATAATGAGGTCTAGGACTAAAGGTCCCTTGATAATAAAATCCGGGGCTAGGCATCCTCTGGTAATGAGGTCGAGGACTAAAGGTTCCTTGATAATAAGAACCGGGGAGAAAAGACACTGTTTGGGGTTATAATTCCTTTGATAATAAAGTCCGAGACTAGGCTAGAAGTCTCCAGATAATAAAATGGGGACTATTAGTCTCCAGATAATAAGGTCCGGGGCTAGAAGTCCTTGATTATAGGTTCGGGGATAGAAGCCATCTGATAATAAGTTTGGCAGTGCTTATTATATTAAAATTTTTTAAATGTCATTGAAAAGTTAATCATAAGATATCTTCAGTCCATGACATGACGAAAAAACACTTTTTACACATCTTACATGCTCAGGAAGTCTCATGTTTTCTATTATTTTTCTGATGGAATTGTTACTGTACACTGTATCGAAATTAACATTATTTCAATTTAATCACCATGTGATAATTGTTTATGCTTTTGTAATATGAATGGAACTTGTTCAATTGTGGTTGAAAGTGGAAAATCTATAAATAATCAGTTGCTGTTCTGATATTCCCTTTAGCTATTGACTGTAACATATTGAATGTATTATAGTTTAGCTGAGTCACCACGATGATTACACTTCATTACAGTATTTTGGTAAATGAATGTTCTAATCTGATTCAGCAAATCATGCCAAACATTTGATCAACTTATTGGTTTATGAAAAGAAAGTTAATACAGTGATGGTCAGCAATTCCAGCAATCCGTTGACTATTATAGAAACCAATGAAAAGGGGGAAAATATAAAAACAAGAACAAAAACAAACAAAAACAAACAAACAAAAAACAAACAAGCAAACAAAAAAAAACAGAAAAGAAAAACACCACAATATTTATTGAAACGTTTCGTTAATCAATCGCCTTCAATGGCCGAATACACATCTGTTGATCTACAGTTTTTTGTGAGGACATTTTGGTCAGAAGTGTAACTTTATGATGCTACAGTTCTTTTCAATATGAATTGGAGAGAACTGAGATTCAAATTTCGAAGTTCAAGATTCGAAATTCAATATCCTAACGACATGGGATGAAAGCTAACATAAGGAGATCCCTTCTGAGCAATGAAAAAACAACCTTTAACAAATTATTTCAAGAGTATTTAAAATATATGTTATATTGGAGTGAGGCTATTCTTCAAATCTGATCAATCCGACAGTTAGTGTTTTTGACACCAGTGGCGTTGAGTAACGTTCTTCAGTGACCGACTTCTAGTGTTTCTGACACCAGTGGCGTTGGGTAACCTTCTTCTGTGACCGACTTCTAGTGTTTCTGACACCAGTGGCGTTGGGTACCGTTCTTCTGTGACCGACTGCTAGTGTTTCCAACACTAGTGGTGCTGGATAGCGTTTTTATGTGACCGACTGTTAGTGTTTTTGACACAAGTGGCGCTGAGTAACGTTCTTCAGTGACCGACGTCTAGTGTTTCTGACACCAGTGGCGTTGGGAAACGTTCTTCAGTGACCGACTTCTAGTGTTTCTGACACCAGTGGCGTTGGGTAACCTTCTTCTGTGACCGACTTCTAGTGTTTCTGACACCAGTGGCGTTGGGTACCGTTCTTCTGTGACCGACTGCTAGTGTTTCCAACACTAGTGGTGTTGGATAACGTTTTTATGTGACCGACTGTTAGTGTTTTTGACACAAGTGGCGTTGGGTAACGTTCTTCAGTGACCGACGTCTAGTGTTTCTGACACCAGTGGCGTTGGGAAACGTTCTTCAGTGACCGACTTCTAGTGTTTCTGACACCAGTGGCATTGGGTAACGTTCTTCTGTGACCGACTGCTAGTGTTTCTGACACCAGTTGCGTTGGGTAGCGTTCTTCTGTGACCGACTTCTAGTGTTTCTGACACCAGTGGCGTTGGGAAACGTTCTTCAGTGACCGACTTCTATTGTTTCTGACACCAGTGGCGTTGGATAACGTTTTTCTGTGACCGACTGCTAGTATTTTTGACATCAGTGGCATTGGGTAACGTTCTTCTGTGACCGACTTCTAGTGTTTATGACACCAGTGGCATTGGGTAGCGTTCTTCTGTGACCGACTTCTAGTGTTTCTGACACCAGTGGCGTTGGGTAGCGTTCTTCTGTGACCGACTTCTAGTGTTTCTGACACAAGTGGCGTTGGGTAACGTTCTTCTGTGACCCCGACTTCTGGTGTTTCTGACACTAGTGGCGTTGGGTAGCGTTCTTCTGTGACCGGCTTCTAGTGTTTCTGACACCAGTGGCGTTGGGTAGCGTTCTTCTGTGACCGACTGCTAGTGTTTCTGACACCAGTGGCGTTGGGTAGCATTCTTTTGTGACCGACTGTTAGTGTTTCTGACACCAGTGGCGTTGGATAACGTTTTTCTGTGACCGACTGCTAGTGTTTCCAACACTAGTGGCGTTGGATAACGTTTTTCTGTGACCGACTGCTAGTGTTTTTGACACCAGTGGCATTGGGTAACGTTCTTCAGTGACCGACTTCTAGTGTGTCTGACACCAATGGCGCTGGGTAGCGTTCTTCTGTGACCGACTGTTAGTGTTTTTGACACCAGTGGCGTTGGGTAACGTTCTTCAGTGACCGACTTCTATTGTTTCTGACACCAGTGGCGTTGGGAACGTTCTTCTGTGACCGACTGCTAGTGTTTCCAACACTAGTGGTGTTGGATAACGTTTTTCTGTGACCGACTGTTAGTGTTTCTGACACCAGTGGCGCTGGGTAACGTTCTTCTGTGACCGACTTCTAGTGTTTCTGACACCAGTGGCGTTGGGAAACGTTCTTCTGTGACCGACTTCTAGTGTTTCTGACACCATTGGCGTTGGGGAACGTTCTTCAGTGACCGACCTCTAGTGTTTCTGACATTAGTGGCGTTGGGAAACGTTCTTCTGTGACCAACTGCTAGTGTTTCTGACACTAGTAGCGTTGGGCAACGTTCTTCAGTGACCGACTTCTAGTGTTTCTGACACCAGTGGCGTTGGGAAACGTTCTTCTGTGACCGACTTCTAGTGTTTCTGACACCAGTGGCGTTGGGTAACGTTCTTCAGTGACCGACCTCTAGTGTTTCTGACACTAGTGGCGTTGGGAAACGTTCTTCTGTGACCAACTGCTAGTGTTTCTGACACTAGTGGCGTTGGGCAACGTTCTTCAGTGACCGACTTCTAGTGTTTCTGGCACCAGTGGCGTTGGGTAACGTTCTTCAGTGACCGACTTCTAGTGTTTCTGACACTAGTGGCGTTGGGAAACGTTCTTCTGTGACCAACTGCTAGTGTTTCTGACACTAGTGGCGTTGGGCAACGTTCTTCAGTGACCGACTTCTAGTGTTTCTGGTACCAGTGGCGTTGGGTAACGTTCTTCAGTGACCGACTTCTAATGTTTCTGACACCAGTTGCGTTGGGTAACGTTCTTCAGTGACCGACCTCTAGTGTTTCTGACACCAGTGGCATTGGGTAGCGTTCTTCAGTGACCGACTTCTAGTGTTTCTGACACCAGTGGCGTTGGGTAACGTTCTTCTGTGACGGACTGCTAGTGTTTCTGAAACAAATGTCGTTGGGTAGCGTTTTTCTGTGACCGACTGCTAGTGTTTCTGACACCAATGGCGCTGGGTAACGTTCTTCTGTGATGGACTGCTAGTGTTCCTACCAGTGGCGTTGGGCAACGTCCCGATATCTACCACAAATGTTATGGTTTCTGTACACGTCTACCAGTAGGTTATATTGTAGCTCGTTATAACTGTCCAAACCCTTACTCCACAATAAATCTGACAGTAGTTGTCACGATATAGACGATAATATACTGAAAGCATGGACACTGTCAAAACCAATATGAAATTTTCAGAACTTGATTGCATTTTACAAATGTGGATTTAGCTTAATAAACTTAATTTCATAAGAAAGCGCACTAAATTGTGTCTAATATAAGTTTTATCCATAGATAATAGACAATGCAAATATATGTTTGAAGACGATTGTTGTCAATATCTCTCTTGTAATATAGCAAATTACATCTCTGCTTGTCGTTTTCAATTGTTATATTACTTTAGAGGGAAAGTGACAGATGTTTGTAACTGAGTACTGGAACTGATCAGGAAGGATTTGACATCACACCAACTCAACATATGTAAAATAAAATATTTGACTTTCATTAATCATGAACAAGTTATAATTATGCATTTTCAACTTTATTTATTCTTTTTATTTATTAACTTTGAAAATGTCAATTGGAATGGAAATCGATTCCTATGGAGATTGATCTTTGAATGAACGATATCACGCATGGTGCTTCTGATAATTAAAAGACTTCAGAAAAAAAAAAACATCATATGGTATAAACTATTGAATGAATGAGACTCCAACAGGTCACATTAGATATCATTGAATGAATGAGACTCCAACAGGTCACATTAGATATCATTGAATGAATGAGACTCCAACAGGTCACATTATATATCATTGAATGAATGAGACTCCAACAGGTCACATTAGATATCATTGAATGAATGAGACTCCAACAGGTCACATTAGATATCATTGAATGAATGAGACTCCAACAGGTCACATTAGATATCATTGAATGAATGAGACTCCAACAGGTCACATTAGATATCAGAAGTCATTTTGTCAAATTTAATATTAATATCATGACTACTATTCATTTTCAATATACATCTAATACCATAATTTTAACAAAAAATCTAAACAAATATTCTCCAGTCAATATACACATTTTTCATATAAATTATACATTTCCACCTTTATAAGTATCACTACACAAATAATAGGCAGCTATTTTCAACCGCTCGTTTACTGTAAAATGGCTAGGCCGGATCCCATGGATAACTGACAAATTGTTGAGACAAGCCATTAGAATATAAAGGTCAATTAAAGTGGCGCTACAAAGCTTGTACAAAAACGGTTAAGCCACAGACCTACAATCACTTGAATAAATACTAATTATAATGTTATAATAGTATTTTGTTTTCATTATAGTGTTTAAATTATACATTTAAAGGGTGTGATTTGAAATAACATAATAATACATATTGACTGCATTGCATACTATTTACAATTTATTAAACTAGTAGAAACTAGTATTACTGTGAGCACAGCTCACCAAGATATACCCTCCGCTCCCCACATCTGTCCAACCTATTTCCATTACCAAAACATTACTGATTGTTCCGACCAAAAATGAAACGGACCCTCCTCTATTACCCAGCCAATGATTATTTAGTAAAGTTTCACCAGATTCCATCATACATTACTAAAATTTTCCTATGACATTGTATAAAATATAAGGCCCCTAACTCTGGAACAATCGTTTAAAGGAAAAGACCAGTCAGTTGAAAAGTTGTATTAATTCAATTCATTATAACTTGTTATTCGTAAATAACTTATTATTTAAAAAAAAAACACCTTTATTAACATTAATATACCCAATTAGAAATATGAATATTTGGAATTTCCTGTCGTAGTGTAAGCGGTCATGACACCTCTTCATGTGACGTCACTCAGTCGTATCATGTTAGTTGAATAAATAACATGTATCTGACTCTTCCCAACATCGTGCCCGTTTGGTTATGTTTTAATATCAGATCAACTCCAATACAATGTTTATAAATGTATATCGTTCTAATTTGTTCTTAATATTCCCATCCCATGTTACATTTTCATAAAACAAAGGAGTTTATTTGTATCGGGGGAGGTCTACGTATAATTTCATGTTTTACGTGATTGGCCGTAGGTTAAATAACTGTCATTTTTAACTCGTTTTGTGCTTACACATGTTTTTTTCTTTTTTGTCCCCAATGCTGTCATACTTTCCCGTGTTTTTCGAGGTCACTGACCGATGATCATTGTGTTGACAGGTAGTCCTGTCCGGATCGGTAATTACACACAAAAAATCCTCTCACACTTTCCCTTCGTTACTTAGTGCAATAAAATGCTTAACATAAGTCATAATGATTTTGTAAATATCAAAAGATAAATATATACCACGTTATTTTACGATTTACATAATTTTTAATGATAAAATTGCAACTGATCAATGCTGATATAATATACGATACCGATTGCGTGACGTAACGGGAAGGTATAATCCGAGAATGGATACGCCCCTTTTCAGGCTTTTGTCTCCTCCGCATTGGAGAGTTTTGAAAAATGGCGACCCCCATTATTTGGTGCAACAGGCAACTTCAATGACCAAATTCTACCTTACGGTATACTATTTTTTAGCATTCATTAACACAAATGCCTTTTTTACTGTCATTTAAATTTTCACGCTAATTTGTCAAGACCATGGCCTTTTCCTTTAATGGTACAAAATTAAGTGCTGCAAGTCAAGCGTCTTCCGGATAAACAATAATCGAAAGCCGTATTACGGTACCGGACACGAAAATAATCCGGATTTTGAAAACGTCGGAGTACACGTTTATTATATCGGAGGTCGGATTAAGGGTATGAAAATCAGAGAAACTCCACTGAAATCGCGGTTGTTGGCATCCCTGCAGTCCGAAGGGATCCCCCTCTCTTCACAATTAATTCACTAATAAAATTTTAAAAGATTTTGAGAAACACTTACTCAAGTTGTTGTACGACATATAGCGTAAAATATCCTACTTTCCGTCATATCAAGTGTAATAACTCTGGAATAGCAAAAGTGAAAACCATCAAAAATGAAAGCGATCCTCCTCTCTTCACCAGTAAGCTGCTGATAAAATTTCAAAATATTCTGAGAAGCCCTACTCAAGTTATCATACGACATGGGGTAAAAATCATATTTTCCGTCATATCAAGTCCAATAACTCTGGAACGGTAAAAGTGAAAATCGTCAAAAATGAAAGGGATCCTTCTCTCTTCACCGGTAAGCTGCTGATAAAATTTCAAAATATTATGAGAAACCCTACTCAAGTTATCATACGACATGGGGTAAAAATCCTATTTTCCGTCATATCAAGTCCAATAATTCTGGAACGGCAAAAGTGAAAATAGTCAAAAATGAAAGGGATCCTCCTCTCTTCATCAGTAAACAGCTGATAAAATTTTAAAAGATTCTAAGAAACACAGCTCAAGTTGTCGTACGACATATGATTTGTCTACAGACGGACGGACGGACGGACGGACGGACGGACGAACAGATGGACGGACATGATGAAACCAGTATACCCCCACCTACAACTTCGTTGCGGGGGTATAAAAATGGTTGTATCGGTAGGGTAATGATGTACTAAAATAATGTCTGCATGATGGTTGCATTCCTATGTAAAATTAACACGATTTCCATATCTGTCTGCATTGTCTGTCGTTCAATATATGTCTGCATTGTCTGTCGTTCAATATCTGTCTACATTGTCTGTCGTTCAATATCTGTCTGCATTGTCTGTCGTTCCATACCTGTGTACATTGTCTGTCGTTCCATATCTATCTGCATTGTCTGTCGTTCAATATCTGTCTGCATTGTCTGTCGTTCCATACCTGTCTACATTGTCTGTCGTTCAATATCTGTCTGCATTGTCTGTCGTTCCATATCTGTCTGCATTGTCTGCCGTTCCATATCTGTCTGCATTGTCTGTCGTTCAATATCTGTCTACATTGTCTGTCTTTCCATATCTGTCTACATTGTCTGTCGTTCAATATCTGTCTACATTGTCTGTCGTTCAATATCTGTCTACATTATCTGTCTTTCCATGTCTGTCTGCATTGTCTGTCGTTCAATATCTGTCTGCATTGTCTGTCGTTCCATATCTGTCTGCATTGTCTGTCGTTCAATATCTGTCTACATTTCCTGTCGTTCAATATCTGTCTGCATTGTCTGTTGTTCAATATCTGTCTGCATTGTCTGTCTTTCCATATCTGTCTACATTGTCTGTCGTTCCATATCTGTCTACATTGTCTATAGTTCAATATCTGTCTGCATTGTCTGTCTTTCCATATCTGTCTGCATTGTCTATCGTTCCATATCTGTCTACATTGTCTGTAGTTCAATTTCTGTCTACATTGTCTGTCGTTCCATATCTGTCTGCATTGTCTGTCGTTCAATTCTACATTGGCTGTCTTCAATATCTGTCTACATTGTCTGTCGTTCAATATCTGTCTACATTGTCTGTCGTTCAATTTAACACTTCTCATTACCCTTATGATATTTTCAAATTTTTCTTAATAAGAAAAGAAGAATATTTCTATGGAACAGTTTAAATTATGACTTCACACAATTCCCTTTGGCATGCTGTCATAATCGTGGTTTATATATATCAGTTCATTTCATATCGGAACCTATATAAAATGATTGAATATATTCTTTATACCACCACTTACGTCATTGGTTCAGTTATGAGGATGAGGACTAATAGTGTGTAAACCGAAGTTTTTATCAGAAAACTATAGTGCAGAGTGTCGGTAAAGAACATGGTAAATTATAAAGCGTCAGTAAAGAACATGGTAAATCTTCTCGCCTACAAGTCGAGCATGCTTTGCAGTATGTTGGGCACAATGGTTTATATTAACCATTGGTAACATAGCCCATAATATTTTACAAACAATTCATTTTTCGGTAACAAATAAGCATATACTAACTGATGCAACTTCTGCAGCTGAACATGACCTTTTATGGCGTTTCATAAGATAGTTATGCGCGACAGTCAAGGGGAAAAAATGGAGCAATTAAAGATCTATATTTAATTAGTTTGGTAAATGTCTTATGGTCTGAGATGAAGATTTAAATTTTGATAGAGAAAACAATGTTATATACTCACACCATCTTTCGACACGGTAATGAAAAATAAAGTTTTACGAGTTACGGATCTGTACCTAGACATCACATTACAAAGCCAAAGGGGATACAATATTGAACAATTCTAGAGCATTAGAAATGTCAACACCACATTGACCAATCAACAAAGATATTTCGCCCAGAGTATGTTGGAATTATATTAGTTATAAATGAGTTTGAGTAAACCAATAAGTTTTATTGTCTTTGCATTGGAAAATTAATTGATAGCTTTTGTTATCGGTCAAGTGAATTAAGGTTTAAGAAAATCGACAAATTAAATGAATATTGAATATCGCTGATATATTTCCAAGAAAATTAATCAAACAAACAGAATCATTTCAAGTTCGTATAAGCTGTTTAATATGATGTTACCTAGGGATGTGAAACAATAATCTTGTGAAGATTCCATTACATGCAACATAAATTGTTTAAATATTGATGAAGCAGCGTGACAAAACAGTTTATCTCTATATGACCCGATCGATGTAAGATATGACTCACAAATTCGAATTCCAATGCACGCGCAGTTCTTGCACATCTGAAGAATATTGCAAATAAATCTAGAAACATCGATACAAAATGACATTATTTTTTTCATCAAATCAATAACGATATTAATAATTAAAAAAGATATGATTAAATGACCGCCGTGGTTATAAAAATATTACTACAGGAATCGTTGAATTCATTCAAGTTTAACTTCTCCTTAGATTAAATAACAGTCTAGTCCTCAGATTCAACACAAGCAATTTGTAACATAAATTATAGTTTGGAGAGGATGATTGTTCTCTTTCAGATAATTGATAATATTATTTTTTACTTCAATATTCAATTAATCAATGACTCACAATCAACTTACCTGTATATTTCTGAATAAAATATGGCAGGGATGTAGTTCCATAAAATCCTACAGTATACGTTGCCAAAAAGAAAAATTGGACTAAATCCCACTTTGCATTATATTGCGGCTGTTCTAATCCTAAGTCGTTCATATTTACAACATTAATATTTCTAAGACTCTACAGAACCACGACAGTCATTGGAATCAGATTGTATCGGCAGTACGCATGCTCCAATGCAGTATGGTATAAATGGTCTGAAGGATAAGGTTAAAAGAAGCTGATAATTCTATTTGTCCTTAATGGATTCCATAGATCAAATAAATAGTTAAACAGCGGATGTACACGGAGGACATTTTTATTGAATCTTTTAATTCGTTGAGCCTTTAGTCGTTATATAATGAGTTTTCGTCCATAAATATCTGAAGTTCTTGCTTAGTTTAACAGTTGCAAAATGGAAATTGTCTATTTCATATAGTTTTATCTCTTATTAGCATTTGTACAAGATTGAAGCATTAAAATGAAGAAATCAAAGCATGAATTTATTCTAAACCAAAGGAAACAAGATTCAGAAGCAATCATTAGATTTTATCAACTAGAAAATTAATATTGAAATTGACCAATTATCGATGTGTTTCATCTTAATTCCCTGTTGATCAATCAGAAATGACAGAAAGTTTGTTTATGGTGTATTTTCGAATTACAATAACAAGAAATATGGCAATAACAAACAAAAGAGAGAAAAAATCAAAGACACAAGAAAATAGGACAATCATAATGATATATTTTCTTCAACTAATTTACCCCTTACAATTACACAACCGTTTTACACCACCTTACAACAATCAATGGAAATCTCACCTTTCGTATTTTTGAGTATAGAAACAATTAAATTTGACGTATAATATTTTTTTTTATATAAAAATGCACCGATAATTTATCATAATGGGGAGATAACTTTTTGAGGAAAAAAAACGTTACAATACGCATGAAGTGAAACGGGTGATATACGCATGGAGTGAAACGGGTGATATACGCATGAAGTGAAACGGGTGATATACGCATGGAGTGAAGCGGGTGATGATAACACCCAATCCTTCAAAGCAAAACAAAAACGTCAAAGTATTAAACAATATGATGTGATATTTATTGTCGACATTAAGAAATTACATGTAGAACCTTTTAGGTAAGCCACCTATATAACAGTATTTGTTAGATACCGATGTGTAGCAGACTAGCGAGAAATACAAATTCTTTATTATATTACTAATTTATGTTTTTAAATTTTTCATTCCAACAAATTGATGACCTATTTATTGTGATCTCCAATTAATTTCTTCAGACATTTATGACTATATTTGATAATACACCTGTTATCAGTTATATTTTTTGTAATATGAGTATTTGTATTTAATGACCAGATTCTACCTTTCTAGGGGCCCAGGTGGCTCAGTGAATTAGGTCGTTGGATCTAACAACTCATACAAGCCTATCAACAATAGTAAACGGCGTGGGTTCGCGTCCGGCTTTGTAAATTACAAAAAAGGTGCACTCGATTCGCAGCCGCAAGTGATAAAGTTTACCAGTTGCTTGCCCATGGTCGGTGGTTCTCTCCGGGTACTCCCGGCTGCCTCCACCACTAAAACTGGTCGCCATCATATAGCTGAAATATTGTTGAAAGTGGCGTTGGAACACCAAAAATCAAAATCAAATCAAAATCGACCTTTCTACCTAGTAGTCAGTTAACTACGAGCATTCATTAACCCTGCTACTGTACTGCCAATGTCTTCATTTACCCTGCTACTGTACTGCCAATGTCTTCATTCATTAACCCTGCTACTGTACTGCCAATGTCTTCATTCATTAACCCTGCTACTGTACTGCCAATGTCTTTATTCATTAACCCTGATACTGTACTGCCAATGTCTTCATTCATTAACCCTGCTACTGTACTGCCAATGTCTTCATTAACCCTGCTACTGTACTGCCAGTGTCTTCATTCATTAACCCTGCTACTGTACTGCCAATGTCTTCATTCATTAACCCTGCTACTGTACTGCCAATGTATTCATTCATTAACCCTGCTACTGTACTTTACTTTAAACATATTTTATTGTTCAAAACAAATGGCTACTGCACTGCCAATGTCTTCATTCATTAACCCTGCTACTGTACTGCCAATGTCTGCATTCATTAACTCTGCTACTGTACTG